>OX418217.1:37378023-37625523 GCA_948455865.1 Conomelus anceps
AAGAGGAGGTGCAAGTGAGAGAGAATATTCGAGTGAATTCAAGGTTATGTGCCACGCAAAACGGCGTTCTCAATAATAATTGAGGCTACGACGACCAATTTAGACGGTCGGCTTGCTGATAAGGCGGCTGTTACACTCAAGGTCGTGCCTAATTGACGTGACTGCTACAACTATAGCTGCTATACAGTGTAGTACTGTAGTATATATAACATTCTCCTATCGGCATAAACAGATAATAATGTTTTCGACTACTCCCAACTGGGCTTTGCGCCGCTCTTGGTTGATTGCCACTGATTGTAGCAATCTCTGTGAACTGTGTTTCAAATGTTTCGACAATAGAAAAGGATGAAATTCATCTCAATCCATCGTCGTTTTTTTTTTATTTGGTGTTCGATGAGATTGAAAATTACATGACAGTTGAAACTATAGTCTCTCATGTTTTACTGATTGAAGTGGTTGAGAGAATATCAGTATCATTCATTATTTTAAGCATTTTGGTTGAATAATTTTACTTTTTTAATGAGCAATAAATTAAAGCAGTCGATGTTAGTTGAAGGGTTCATGCAATTCATTTTGGTGAAAGTCTAATGTATTTCAAGTTATCACAGACATTAGACAGTGTGAGCAAAACTACGTTAAAGATAGTCTTGAACAATCGAGACATCTGCCTGCTTTATAGCATCTTGCTTTTAGCATAGCATCTTACTGATGATATAGCTTTGCTAAAAATCTCAACTATTAGTTTAAAACAACCATTATTTTTAAACCAACGCATTTTATAAATTTTCATCAATAATGTATTACATAACTTTTGTTGGAAACTGAACTTACGTTTTTGTCATTCAATTTTTATATTCCATCTACAATCATTAACATTACATCTTCAATTTAAACTTGACCGGATCCTATTTATTATTATTTAGTAATATTTATACATATTATACAGTGTTTGCATTATTTCATATTTCAAAAATATTCTCTTCTTGCTTTAAATTCTATTGACGTTTTCAAATATTATCATGGTTATTGACAATTATAGGAACCAAATTCTTAAGTTAAAATTAACTTGGAAAAACACTGGACGGAATATATTTTCAAATGGTTATCAGCGGCTTCTGTTCATTCAAACGTTCAGTATTAACAAAACTCAATGCTTTTAAGCATTATCCAAAGTCACTTTCATCTTCAAACTAGAATACTTTTTATTCTTTGGCCCATATTTCTGCGTCACTCTCCTTGACTTTCTTACCGTCGTCCTCTCGCTGCTTAATCCTTAGAACGTGTACGATCTGGGAACCTGCAGCGGTTGCACTGTTGCACGAAACTAGGCGCCTGGATGGTCTAAGTACGTTCAATCAGTTCTAAGCACCTGTCCAAAAAACTTTTTGGGTGGGAGACCGAATGCGTTACCTTTACCAGGGGGGGGGGGGGGGCGGAGGATATGGAATACTCCTTAAGGGGAGGGCGGTCCGAGGGGCCACGGGTCCTCCCAAGGGAAAATGTAAAAAAGTTCCTCAAAACAAAGCGCCTCAATAATCCAATCCGGATTACAAAATAAGCAGTATTCACATTTTGAAACATGAAGTTGCCCCTGTATTTGAAAAAAACATGATTTTGACACCAAACCCCATTTTTCCCCTTTCGTCTACAAAAATCAATTCTCCAACAGCGCGCGCTCAATTTCAAGTACTTGTCTCTCTTCTTTGCACGTCAATACAAAGAGACCTGTCCCTCTTAGAGAAAAAGGTTACAAATAAAAAATTTAGATCAGATCTTTATCTAAAACTTTAACGCTTTCAAAACTTTCCTACCCAAGAAATGAAAAAAATTCTCGATTAGGGTCTGCATCAATGTCACATCACAAAGTTTTTGAAACATCGTTGGATAAATTCTCATATAAAAACTGAACGTGTGCAGGAAATTGATGTTTTTTTGCATCGCCCGAATCACAAAATATCGTTTCTTAAATCTACCAAATTTCAAAATATTCTATCAATATTCAGATAGTGAAATGCCATTGGGAATGAATTTGTACGGATCAAAATTCAGCAGACTTTCTGTCGTTTGGCGACAAGCCAATTCCCCCACTCATTAGGTTTATACTCCTTAAGGGGAGGGCGGTCCGAGGGGCCACGGGTCCTCCCAAGGGAAAATGTAAAAAAGTTCCTCAAAACAAGCAATTTATTTTTTATGTTGAAGTTGAAAATCTTGCTGAAAATTATAGAAATTTTCAACAATTTAGTAAAAACTTATGCTCTGCAATCATTTGCATATGGATTTTTTCACTAAAATTACCTTACTAGTTTCAACTCAATCTTAAATGTGAATTAAAAAGGCGTACAAAGTTGAGAATTAATGTTACTTTTTTTAAATTTGAATAGCATGGAAGAAAAGAAAACTGATGCAAGACTACTATCAGTAGCCTAATTGCACAAGACATGTCCTATTAGTTAAGGAGAATTAATGGAAAATTTGGTTAGGATAGGAAAAAATTCCAACACGGCTTAAAATCGGTATATATTATCAGAAAAAATGCTGAATAGAATGTTGGCGGATGCAAAGGTGGATAATTAAAATCTACGACATTGACCAAATTTGTAATAAATATAATATGAATCTTGACCGCCTCCAGAGTGCTTGGGAAAGAGCAGAGCTAAGAAAATGAGCTATTGATAGATTGGGACTGATAAACGCATTTTTAAAACAGTTATGGAAAACCAAATTTACAACTTTGGATGGAGTGCTGATAGCTTTAAGCTATACATACCAGAGATAAATTCGTCATAATTTATGAGTTATTTTTTGAACGATCGAATAAGTCTACTGGTCCATTTATGCAACAGGCCCCAGGTGGCACGTGGCATATGCCTTATGCGGCTTATTTTCTGCGCGAACTGTAATTTTGACATAAGTTATTATGTATTTATTGATTCACTTTCAGATTTAAGATCTATATTTTAAATTTTCCGATAGATAAAAGCCCTGACACTATAGTTTATTAGTCAGACTATTATAGGAGAAATCATTGACACTTTCAACATTTAGTTTGGTAGTGGAAGGTTTCGATAGTAGCCAATATTCTACAAAGGCAATATTCCTTTTTAAGTCATAAAATGATTATTTACGGTATCCTCCAAGCTGTCAGGAAGGAAGCAGAAGGTATCCGAGCAGACGTTTGTCTTTAAATTTGTACTCCTGTCTCCTGGAATCCACGTCTAAATAAAGTAGCCTAAATTGCTCCTTCATCGTTGCACAAATTGCTTCGTTCTATATTTCTATAAAAACGCATTTTTCTCTAAAATAATATAAAAAGTAGGCTTTTCCAATAGACATATGCTTTATTATCTCCCATAATATCCTATTATATCCGAAAATCCTAGGTGAAATAAACCGATACAACGGAGGACCCGACGAATTTACATAAGTTGTGCATTTACATGAGTTATTATAAGTTGTGCTCATCGGCCTATGCACCATTAAACTTCTATGATTTTTACAAACATTATATATTCATGATAGACTTTGCTTTCCGATTCACAAAAAATATACATCGTCAGCTCTTATAATGCTTCGATTCTTCTTCTTCTTCTTCTTCTTCTTCTTCTTCTTCTTCTTCTTCTTCTTCTTCTTCTTCTTATCTCCTTCTTGAATCACAGCATTCCTCAATATTTTATCGTTTTTTTTATTCGAGTGCGATTTAAAATTTTAAATAAAAACGCTCGCAATGTAAAAATAAAGCTAAGCAGCAATCTTCATTGAAAATTCTTTGAATTCTTTTACATTCGAAGTGGGCCAGCTGAACAATGTTAAAATGTTGAGCCTTTACAATGTTAGGCCTATGTTTTTATTTAACCGTAACAACCTAGATGCTATCATTTCAACCTATTATTCATCATAACTATTTTTGTATTAGACTACAAACTCCAAAATCCAAAATCAGTAGGGATCTCACTCGGACTGCGAGACTCCAAACTCCAAAATCCAAAATCAGTAGGGATCTCACTCACTGCGAGGGAGCTCTTAAGAATTTATACCAAGTTTCAATAGTCTATAAACTTCCTTTCGATGTCTACAACTACACAATTTCAACAAGGCTCTTTCGGGTTCTTGATAAGTGAACTTACTTTTCATCAGTAGGTTACGAATGAGCTGATTAGCCACGTGCCGTGCCAGGTCTGTTCAATTAGATAAGATAAGATACGAACGCTTGGTTGTGTTTTTTTTTGTAAGGGTAACTGTTCCGGTAACTTTTCTCTACTATGTGATCTTTTCCCGGTGGTTTGGAACTCACCAACTCAACTTCATCATCATCATTCAATTCATTACCCACACACATGTGTCAAACCTATATGGGCTTCATCCTCCGAAAAAAAGCTGAAGATGAAATGATGGTGTACACAATACGCGACGTAGATGTCGTATGCTGTTTTGTGACCTATCCAGTCGTACGCCAAGTCGTACGTTGATCGTAGCACCGGGCTTATATTAGGGATTCTTTCCCAAAACTGATAGAAACCAATCAAAACGTCAGCAAAGTGATGAACAGCACAGATGTTTCCACCCCCGAAGTGAATCTATAGAAGCTGTAAAGATTTATTGGGCAGTGGCCCAAACCCCCACCCACCCATAATCTTCTTCTCCGCGCGCCCACTCACCCAACAACCAGCCATATCCGTTCTTCCAAGGGTCATCTAAATGGTGATGGCTCACGGTCTATTCTTTAGGGGTTGCTAGATCGCCATTATGATGGGGTGATCGCAGATAAAAGGGACATTTTGTTTTCATCAAGGGCGAAAATCACCGAATATATCTCGTAATATTCAATTCCATGAAACAACACTAGATCGCCTTGATTATTCTTTTTACTTTTTAACTAGACACCTCAAACTAGATCCTAGAACTGAATCTTAGATCTTAAAGGTCGGTGCAGACGCTACGTTTTGAACAACCTTTTGTCTGCACAGTTGCACGTTGCAGATAAAATTTTGCGTCTAGATTGGAAAAGTGTGTAGTTTTAATTCCGGCTCAAAAACGGCTCAGTTGCAGTGATGACGGAGATAGAGAGCATAGATGTCCCTGGACTGTGCAGACAAGTTGGTGCATATAGACGGTAGCACCATTTTTCGATTAATTTTGTTCCTCAGTTTCAATGCATCTGGCGACAATGGCTGACCTTCGGCAATGCTCTTGGGAGTTTCTCACATAGTTTATTGCATTATATGAAAGTTTCCCATAAATTTGGCGTGTCAAATCCAAGGAGTAAAAAGGGATGATAAGGGGGAGGCTTATGAGAGTTTAGTGGAAAAATTCAAATGAATTGATGCAACCGCAAACAGAGAAACAGTTGTAAAAAAAATTAATTCTTTGAGAAGTGTTTACCGTAAAGAACCGGCAAAAGTTGATAAATCGATTCGTTCTGGGGCTGGAGAAGACGAAATCTACAAGCCATCTCTCTAGTATTTCAATTTGCTACATTTCCTTAATGATCAGGAGACACCACGGCAGTCTAGGAATACCATGAATCAAAATTAAGAGTGTGAAGTTGACAAACCACCAGGGCAGGTAAGAAAAAAAACCTATATGTGATAACTTTATTAATTTATTTAAAAAAATCATTAATTGTTTAAAGTTATGAATTTATCTTGCCAAGAAACAGACCCCTCATTGTTAAAGTACTCTTTGAATTGATCTCTGAACATTATAGCATTATTCGAAATCTGGCCTCCTGTTCCACGCTGTAGGTCGTTTAATAATTTTGAGTCACATCTTTCACCCAATTAAACAGTACATTCAGAAATATTTTCCGACCTATACTTTCAGGAGAGGTGCAGTTTTGGCGGAACCTGCTGCGTAAATAGTTGTGTAAAGCGCAACACGCAAGAAGTACAATATTGAGTTAGTCCATCTTCAAATTAATATTTGTGTGGAAAATAAGAAATCGTGAAAATTCTGAACGTGTTTTCATCAACAGGCCTTGCCATAGATAAGCGGCAATTGAAAATTCTTCGCTCCCTTGTTAATGTTTCTCGACGCATAGCAAAGGCTCACCACCAACAAAAACATTTCCTAAAACTCTGTTTGAACTTCCAACTCACCAGGGTTTTGGAATTCTCAACTCGTTATTAATGAGCCTTTCATCAAATTTAGTGTTATTTATGACCCTCCATCTGAGATCCTAACGTTTGTTCCTATATCACAGTAAAAAATTCGCAGTTGGCATTGGCTATTGCCATGAGAACAACACTGTAGGTTTTTCTAATTGAAATAATAGGACCCACTTCCTTTAGGTGGCATTATCCTAATATGTTTTCCGACATTTGATCCTAAACAATGAGGGAACTGTCACTATTTCAAAATTGGCTGCAACTTCCAACCTCTCCTCTTCAGTCTTGGGAAACTGAAACAAAAAAATTAAAAGCAAACAAATTAAATAAATTGCAACAATCAAAAACAATAAAATAATGAAAATTATAGAGATCGATAATAGTTTAATATTTCCAGGTGGGAGAGAAGATGTGTATGAATGTGCTGCTGATGGTGGACACAGTGCAGCGCCTACTACTATTCTTTCCGAAGCATCAACTCCCAATTCAAGCAATATATTGTTCTGTAATACTGCACTTCAAGATTGCACTCTTCAACTCTTAAGAGAAGGGGAGTTCCAAAAAATGATGATAGCACAACTGACGTTATGGAGTTGGTAGGAAAGCAACTCGTGTCGCTACAGGCAGAGAATGCTCTTTAGGAGTTTGGAGAGCATGTCAACCATAAACTCAGAGACGTTCGTAAAACTTATTATATAATTGTCATAAACTTATCCGATTATCAATACTAAACTTTTGTTTTGTTTTAAAGGAAGATTGAGTGAATCATCGTTTCTCACAAACATGTCGTATGCCATAACTTGGTAATTTTGAATTTACAGCGGCGTAATGGATTTTTTTTTAATGGATTTTTAAAACCCTTCCAAGCATGGAATGGAAAGCTTGGAAAGCTCAGTAATGCTTGTCACTATATAAGGTGAAGAACTAACTATTAGAGTAAGTAGCTCTGTATAAGGTGAAAAACTAACATTTTCACTGGAATGGCAGCAGGAACGCAGGATACTAGAGCACACACGCAATATATGCTATGTTGCCCGTGTAGCCTACTGAACCCCTAAGCGCATTTTAAAGGAAACCATAGGCAACCCCGCTTCACATACTTTTATAAATTAATAAATATACTGAATGATGATGTTATAATAGTTGATTAGACTATAGTTGATTGACTATACAATGTGTGAATTATTATTTATTTATTTATTTATTTATTTATTTATTTATTTATTTATTTATTTATTTATTTATTTATTTATTTATTTATTTATTTATTTATTTATTTATTTATTTATTTATTTATTTATTTATTTATTTATTTATTTATTTATTTATTTATTTATTTATTTATTTATTTATTTATTTATTTATTTATTTATTTATTTATTTATTTATTTATTTATTTATTTATTTATTTATTTATTTATTTATTTATTTATTTATTTATTTATTTATTTATTTATTTATTTATTTATTTATTTATTTATTTATTTATTTATTCATTTATTTATTCATTTATTTATTTATCAGCATGTTGACAGTTGACTAATTAGTTTTGTACAGTAATATTCTTGTTATAAAATATTCATTATTAGTTGAACGTTATTGAAGTGTTTGTTATTAGATATGTTAAATACGGAATGAGAAATTCAGAATGTTAAAATGAGAAATTCCAGATAGAAGGAACCCATGGTGGAACCCTTTCCCAACCCTTCGCACGGGCGTGTGTGCATCTTTCTTGCCACCATTTTGAGTTCACAGCGGTACGATAGATATAATAGTATAATAGTCATGAAAATAAAATTATAATTTATTTATTGGTTCCATAATTTTTGGATTAGAAAATACTATAGTAGGCAACTATATCAATGACAACTAAAACCCAAGCTAGGACAAATATTATGACGTTTTAGATGGTCCGTGCCATGACGAGTAAAGTGACGAAACCAGTGCCCCCGCGCCAAAGTATTCTGAAGTACAGTATGATAAGCTGGATAACTGGAATGGCTGAAGAGCAGTATTTTTGGTACAGTATATGGGCACGCGCGTGTGGCTCGTGTAGCCTTCCCTGAATGCAATTGGGAGGACACCACAGGCAACCCCGCTTTGCATACTGTAGTCAATACCGCAAAGCATTGATTTTTTCGGAAGAAAATTGGAAGTCGTTTGAATATTTTTACACAAAGCACGATTATTATTATTTAAATCATTAAAACAAACCATAATTATTACTCCAACGTTCAAGTATTTTCAACCCTTGAGAAATCACGATGGCCGAACGTTTCTGCTACTTTTATGATATTGTGTGCATCTTTCTTGCTCACAGCGGCAATTTGAGTTCACAGTGGCATAAGGGATATCATAGTCAAATAATCATAAAAATAAAATTATAGTATCTTTATTATCTATTTTGTTCTTTCATAAATGCTAAGCGATAGCAATAAATCATTGAGACTGAATCCCGTTTAACTATGAAATAAGTAGATGAATCTGGTGTCAATTCTGAAGAATTTCTAGATAATCATTGTTGACAATTCATTTTTCACTCTTGAAAAAAGGTTATTCACAGAAATTTTATCATCATTTTCCTGAGTTTTTATTAGATATTAATGGGTTTTCTTGAAGATCATTTACAACTAAGTGCATATCGCAAATCGTAAAATTGTTTTCAACAGTTCTTTGGAGAAGAACATTCATTAGTCAACTATACTTTCTTCTTCTATTGGTTCCATCCGTTTCGGATGTTGGCTATCATGCATGCTATCTTCACTCGACTCACTGCCGCTCGGAACAATTCTATGGAACTCATACCAAACCAGGCTCTCAAATTGTGCAACCAAAAACTTTTCTCCAATCGACACTACGACTACCCTGCAATATTGTATGCAGTAGTCGGTACCTGTTGCCATTCCTCAAAATATGACCCAAGTATTGGAGTTACCGAATCTTCACTGTATCAACCACTTCCCTCACCTTCCCCACTCTTCTTAGAACTTGCTCATTCGTTACACGGTACGATACAACCACATTTCAAATGCATCCAATTTCTTTATTGTGACTGCTGTGAGCGTCCATGCTTCCACCCCATAGAACAGCACAGAAAACACACAACAGCGCTGCTATACTGTAGGCTACCATTATATGCCACCAAAATCCAATAGTTCTCATACCATTATTTACTGTTCTCATATTTACTTAAAATCACTTCCTGGTAGTTCGGAACCCACCTAGAACTGTACGGCCAACTCATCAACCCACATTACCAACGCACAGGTCTCAGATCTATGTGGGCTTCATCCTCAGAAAAAAAAATGGTCCGAATGGGCTCTGGTAACGCAGTTGGTTGGAGCGCTTGTCTGTGATTAGATAAGACTGGCTGGCTTCGTTTACTGCAACATTGAATTCGAATCTCATTCAGCCATGGATGTTTCTCATCATTCACCCATTCACCTCATCACCCCCACATCCAAATCTACAGACTCATGTGGGCATCATCCGCAATAAAAAAAAAAACCAGGCAGAACGCTGATTTTCTCTGGTTCGTGCATCTTCTAGTGAAGCAGCCATTGTTCTAGTGAAGCAGCCATTTTTAAACTCTTATTGTTGATGCCGTAGTGTGGGTATTGGTATTGGTGTGCTGTAACATGAAAATGAGGATAGAAAAATGAGACTTATAGAAAATGAAACTGACTTTGATACGTTTGGTGCGGAATTCGATTTTATATAATATTTCTAGTTTCCGTTTGACATTTCTAAGGTTCACAATTAATAGAGACTAGAGAGAGCTAAATGCCCAGTTGGCTTTCCGTGCCTCATCGTCCTGCCTTTTCCTATAGCTGAGATCCATATTCCTAGTTTTGTATTCATTGTCATAAAATTTATAATTTCTATGCGTGATAGAATAATCTTGCCTGACATTAACTTATGACTCATACCAGATTTTGAAAGATTATTGTGATATTTATAACAGAGATATTGGATTTCTATGAAAACATAATTCTTATCAATAATTTCATAATGAATTCACTTGAATATATTCATCAATATCTACAACCATTTTCAAGTTAGTTCATTGAACGAAAAAATAAATTTTTCCTAAACATTTTTCCATTTTGCCTAAACATTTCCTAATTATCCACCTTATGATTGAGAAGTCCATAAATAAAGTTATAAGTTTGGTTATAATTCCTCCAATTTTTAAATAAATCCACAGATGGTCTGATGCTTCCAAAGAACAACATCTGACGGTGCATTATGATCGTATTATTTTGCGTTACAAGGTTTGGATATACTACTGCACACATTCTGTACTGTACGCGTAGTAATACAATATTGTATGAATGCACTAAGTTTATTGATGGGAATAGATGAACTGTAGAACCTATTGGAAATGTATGAAATCAGTCGCAATTACATATTATGGATGCACTTGCGATAATAGTAGATAAAGAAGGCTGTTTTAACAAGAAAATATCACTTTTCCCATAATCTTATAACAATTGCCCCATATATTGTTCATGGTTGACTAATTAATTCTATCACAGGTAAAACATAGGTCTAATACAGAACTACCTTATTCTTCATTGTATTGCAGGGTCTAGGGTGAGTTAAAAAAAGAATTGTCATTCTTTTATAATTAATGAGGTATGAAAATACAACGATTGTCTTCTGAGGATATCCGGTGACCTTGAGTTCATGTGGAACAATGTTCACTATCCATTCTCCGACACGGAGACACAATATGACAGTGCTGCATTGTCATTGACAATATACAGCAACCAGTAACTGTCTGGTCTTCCCGAACTGTTGCATGAGAAACTATTGCATTGTGTTTTATTGTGAAGTCCTGTACATAATCAGATTTATATTTAAATTCTAGAAGTTATAAATCAAAGAACTTAATTCAAATTCTAGAAACGGTAGCTCCATCATCTTTTATCCTTCTTATCTTCTTATCTTCTCATCTTTTATCAAGCTTATCTTTTATCCTTTAAAGATAATCAATTTACTGTTGTTCTCTACAATACATATTGAAATTCTAAAAATTCATTTAGAAACAACATTTTAGAAACAACAGGCTGATCTCCTACATTCAAAGCAATCATAATATTAATTTCCTGATATATTTATGTCCTATATTGAACATCATTTATTATATTATTATTATATCCATTGTCGATTTATATTGTTATGTGGTGATGATTCCTATATTTTATGTTTGTTATTACTGTATGCAACTATAGATATGCAACTCATTTGTATGAGCTAAAGCTCAATAACAATAAAAATGATTATTTATTTATTTATTGAAATTCAATTAAGTAGCCTATTTGAAAGTATTCCCACGTCGGAGATCCTTCGTGTAAGAATAAGAAAGAAAGAAAGAAAGAAATTTATTTTTTCAAATCACAAAACACAAATTAATTTCAAGCTTGTATGAAAAAACAAATTTAACGCCACCCCTGAGAAACCTGTGCGGGGTCGATCCTTTTAATAAACATGAATATAATCTGAACAAATAGTATGAAAACAGTATAAACTTAATAAATCGATATTTTTTTTTAACAACGCAGTGCAAAGCTCCTCAAAATTTTAAATAATTTCAGTTGACCATCATTTAATATGTTCAATGATTGATCTAGTAATCTATGAACTGCAAGGACTGTAACTAATATAATATCTAATACTGATTCTATTTTAAAAAAAGACTCTACCTCACTTTTTTCTAGTAGCCATTGTTTAAGTGAGCGCCTGAAATTATTGCAGCTTGAGGCATTCCTTATTTCCATAGGCAGTGTTGAAAATATTAGGAGCAACATATGAAAAGAATCTTTTGAATTTTTCTTTCCTCGGTCTGGGGGGAACAATCGCACCCCCAGTCCTCAATCTTGGGTGGCTGTATCTATATTCGTTACTATTTTGACCACTTTGCCTATAAAACCTTGTAAAAGTATAAATACCTTAAGGGTAGGATATCTCTATCCCTAAACAAAACAAGTGAAGGATGACGGGCAGGTTTTTTGCTGATGACACGTATTACAAATTTTTGACCAACTAGTAGAGGATTGAGCGTATTAGAGTACGCTCCTCCCCAAACATTTAAGCCATATTGTAGCCTGCTTTCCACTAATGCATGATACAACATCGTTAAATGTTGTCAGGGCACAATTTTCTTAGATAATAGAATTTTCTACAAGCAATAACCAAATGTTTCTTCAAGTTTTGGGTGTGTTCATTCCAGGTTAGTTGAGAGTCTATTGTAATGCCAAGATATTTCAGACTTTTTACTTCTTTAATATGCTCACAACCACAACTATCAAGTCAACACATGCAAAGCTATGAAAAGGTATACTAAGAGGAATTGGCTGCCGGCGTAGATTAATTCTTAATATTTTTGTTTTATCAATATTGAGTTGTAAAGTGTTTTGGTATAACCATAGATTAATAATTTTTAGATCTTCTACCAGGAGTTTTTTCAACTGTTGATCTGTATCTGCCATAAAACACAGAGCAGTATCATCAGCATATGAGGTAACAGTTCCATTGAACATGCCATTACAAAGGTCATTAACATAAATTAGAAATAGCTCACTCGAGAGGGCTGAACCTTGTGGAACTCCATTATTTATGTAAGCCTTATCACTTAAACAACCCTCTACACTTACTTGTTGAGATCTCCCAGAAAGAAAACTTTCGAACCATTTATTGCATACTCCTCGTATACCTGCTTTATACAGTTTTTTTCAATAATATTTTATGATTGACACAATCAAAAGCTTTCTTTATGTCAAGAAATAATCCTGCGACCTTTTTGCTCTCATTCACGCCGCCATTATAAAATTTTGTAAGGACTTGTTTCATTGCATCCTCCGCTCTCAAACCAGATCTAAATCCAAACTGATTGCAGCTATAAAAGTTTTTAGATTTTAGGAAATTTTGTAATCTATTCTTAACCAGTTTCTCAAAGATTTTTGAAAAAGCAGATAAAAGAGCGATTGGCCTATAATTATTCATCGAACTGACATTTCCCCCTTTGAAGATGGTTATAACAATAGTCTCTTTAAGTCGACGTGGATAAACACCACTCACAAAACTTAAATTAAAAATGTGTGCTAGGATTTTAGAAAGGGGTTGTTTTACAGCTTTTATTGTTGAAGTAGAAATTCCATCCTTTCCTGGGGATTTCATCAATTTTAGTTCAGTTATTAATCGTTCAACTTCCAATGAAGAAGTAGGCGCAAAAAAAGAGAAGAACTGGTATTTATTCAATTTCAGAAAATTGAATTCCCTAAAGAAGCCTTATAAGTTTCACCTTGATTTCTGGAACTGTAGAGCATCTGGGGTAGAGACAGAAAAAAAGAGAAAAGGAGAAGGAGAAAAAAGAAGAGGAGGAGAAGAAAAAAGACAAAGAGAGGAAACAAATCAGAAGAAGAAGAAGGCCGAGAGGAATAAAATCAAAAAGAAGAAGAAGAAGGGGAAGATAGATAAGAGAAAATGGACTATCAAATTGAATTAGTAAATTAGTTATGTCATGATCTAGAAACCTAGATTCAATTGATTCGGGCAACCTGCTAGTTTATAAATAATCATTTTCAAGCTAGTTTGACTCGAAAACAGCCTACTTTATTAATAGCAATTGCTTCATTATTGATGTTGTGCTCGTACAGAATATATTTTTTTCTGATTTTCAGAAGCAGGTTGGTAGGTAGGTTTGACGACTTTGAATGTTAACTTACACATTGGAATCAAATGATTCGAGTTCTTCATTTTCATCCGACTAGACCAAATTGGAGGGTAGAATCTTCTTCTTTTTGAAACGGTGATTTCGATCAACTGAAGATTGAGAACAGGTGTGAAAGTAGAAGAGAATAGAGAATGAATAACTCCATAAATCTATGACGAATATTGACACAATATGAACCTTGGGAATAGAGTGAAATCAAGCCCAATAGAAAAATTAGTCTCAAACAGAATGACGATCTCCAATAAGCAAGCAGTAAAAACCATGATGAGAAAAAAATTTCCAACATTAGGCTATCAATTTTCCCATCAGACACAACGTACAGAAGCAAAGACGGTCGTATTTGAGGAGACCTGAAGAAGTGCCAGAGAATGAGAGGGGCTGAAAAAACACAGCTCAAGTGTGAAAGCTTCAGTGGGCCCCAAGAGTGACAGAGAAGAGCGTGATGATTGAAGAAGGAGAATGAAACGGAGGAGAACGAAAGAGTGAGTGAAAGAAATTGAACGAGTAATAGGAAGTGAGAGAGTTTCAAAGAAAGAAAGAACGTGAGGGTTCTGATGTGGACGTGTTTTTGCGTGCGTATGTGACTGATGAAAGAAGAATGAATGGTTATTGTGGTACTGATGAGAATTCATTATACAGTTTTTTCCGGTTGACTAGCTTCTGCTCCCGAACACAACCTTCTCAGTCTTTCTCTCTCAACCAGTCTCTTTAGCTCTCTCACTCACATCTTAACACTCTTATTCAGTCCCTCTCCCTTGCACCAGAAGAAACCTTGGTAGAGTCATTCCCGCTCTAGATCTGGAAGGAATTCTCTTTCTCACTTCCACAATCCCACACGGTCTCTTGAAGTTCTCACTGGTTTGTTTGTTCCCTTGGTTCTTCATCTGCAATATATTTCTCCCGCTCGTGATTACACTCACGCACACACTCACACAAAGAACGTTTTTTCAGTCTGTAACTCCAACCCGACCCACCTATATCATCAGCTCTCCGTCATTCTCCCGGCATTCTCTGACTTCCCATCCGTGTTTCTTTCTGATTATCTTTCGAGCCGATCTTCTTCTGATGGCTTGCCAGCCTTCTCCATTTGTATCGACAACCTTCAGCTTGCATTTTTCAACTGCTTACAACACCCCAAGAGCAACTGTTGTCCCTTTACTATTCATCACAGCCTCAACTGAAGCCTCGGCTTGGTAGTCTGTCCTTCTTCATCGCTCGTCCTCAACGCTCGTGTAATGTATTCTCCTTTTCTACATATACAACGGATATGTCTGTAATACATAGATATATCGGAGCTGCACAACTTCTTGGTCTGTCTTCTCAGCCAGAACAGCTCAGAATACTATCTGTTCATGGCTAGTCGCCAGCTATCCAAAAATAGTGTTGTGTCTTCCAACCCGCTGTGACCCCTCCCCACCTTGCGCTATCATCATCACTCTCTCACGCGCAAACAACTCACCAACGCGCACAAACAACTCACCAACGTCCAAACAACTTACCAACGCGCAAGCACAAACACACCCATTTACTCTCCCCTTGACGAGCAGCAAAACTCATCAATATTTCATGAACACGGAGCCACTCGGCTCAACTCTCTTGCCACCTCGCGCCTATCAGTTTCTCTCACTCCCTATCTTACATGAAATATCACCTCTCTCGCTCGTTTCCAAACTACTTTTCTATTTCCGATCTTTTAAGGTGCGTGCGAAATTCACCACGTGTACAGCACCAACAGACCGAACACAATTCAATACTCCTCAATTGTATTCGAAGGCTACTAAGTAGCTAAGGAGCTATCAAGCTCCTGGTAGGATAAGTCTTATCCTACCAGGAGCTTGATAACGAGTTGAAATGGAATGCTGTCATATAGTTGTTTGTAGAACTACCGTTCTTGTTTCTCCAAGAACAAATATAAACATTTTCGTGATAAGCTTCTGCTCAATAGTGTGTAGCCTACATGAGCCACAGAAAACACAAGTTATGTTGGTGATATTCAGATATATGGGGCTATATTCAAAAATAGTAAACAGTTTTCAACAGTCCCTAATTGTCCCAACTATGGGTGATTTAAAATTTGGTCTGGAACAACAAAAGATAGAAAAGTAATTCCAAACATTCAAAGTAAGAGGAAAGTTTAAAATTATAAATCGCCCATCATGACCGCATTTGTGCTGTTGTTCGACTGTAGTAAAATAATGATGGTACCACATGAGCGATCATTTTGTGTTTTTGCGCAAACAGAAATTACATCATGAGCAAGGAAATCATCAGTGCCAGGGCGGCCATAATTAGAATCTCTACTTGAGCTGTTATTAAAATGTCAAACGTTGGAATTATAGTTCTATCTTTTGTAGATAGAAACTTATTAGTTCCTTAATACTGTCTAAATTAATATAAAATAGTTTTAAAGAACTTAAAAGTGGTACAAACAGGCAATTGCTTAAATTAATAGGAGAAAGTGCTATTCAAAATATTATAAGAATTGGGAGGAAATGAATAGAAAGTGCTATTCAAAATATTATAAGAATTGGGAGGAAATGAATAGAAAGGATATCGAGAAAATATTTTGCTTGAAAGTGCTTCTGAAGTATTTTTTTATATTAAAAGAAAAAAGAAAACGAATTAAATTCTCAATTATCCGGGTCCACGTTGTAGCCTGTCTGATTTATTGGTCTATACAAGAAAGCTGGCCGGGTCTATCCTGATTGCCGCGAGGTAACAAAGGCTGTTATTGGCTAGAGCTATTATTAAGAGTTGAGGAATGAGGGGAGAATGTATGTGAGTGAGACAGAGAATAAGAGAGTGTGTGAGAATTAAGAAATAACTCCGATGAAGCGTAGAAGCATAGAAGGTGGAAGGAGAAGGTTTGTGAGCAAGGAAGGAACTGATGGAAGCAATAAAGATGACTCTCATTTGTAAGATCAGTCTTAAATATCGTGGGAACTGAAATTTTGAGAACAAATTTCAGTAAATAAATAGCCTCTTGATAATAAGGAGCTTTGACTACACCAAAGATATCTTGTGACGTTTTGGATGTTCTACTTATAAAAACTGTTTAATTGGAGTAATGTTTTTACCTACGCACAAAAAATTAATCATTATAAATTATGTCAGTAACGTACTTGTTACGAAGTCGTGGCGACAGTGGCGGTGTTAGGAATCAAGGGCCTCCCCAAATTTTTGGGCCCTACAGCTGAAACCTTCCAGGTGTCACATTTTCAATTTAGAAAGGAGAATGTTTATTTACTATCTACCAACAAAAAAACACACAAAAGATATCAGAAATCAGAGTAGAAGAATAACAAAAATGGTATCAGTCCTCTTCGCAACATAGTCAAAGCTACGCACATTCATTAATGGAGCGGTCATTTATTATTTTTCCAAATTAGATGAATAACTGAGCTTCTAGAGATCGTACGCATTATCTAGTTCTATAAAAAAGTCTTCTGTAGCTGATATTCAACTTGGATTTTTGTTGTTGGAATAACTAGTTCACCCAGGGATAAATACTTCGAAGGTTTCAAGAATAGTCAATTTCGAATGCTATTTCTTGCTCTTTTGTGAATCACTGTTTTTAAGAAAGAAGTGATAACTCATAATTAATAGTAACAAGGATGGGACTGTCGTCGAATATTGGAGTGTGTGGTTATGACTAGCACTGTGAATAGACAGGAAAACTAATGAGGACTTCAAATAACGTATAAGTTATATTCAGTCTTGCATCTTGATAACATCATTTTTAAAAGAAGGAAAAAATGGGAGCAAAATAAGACAAAAATATGAAAAGCGCACGGTTCACTCCAAGCTCCACGCGCACCGAAAAACGCCAATAAAATTTAACTGTGTGCTTGTTTATGCTTTTAAATAAAATATATAATAGTCAATCTTTTACGTTGGCCACTTGAGGTTTGAGAAAACATAATTTTGCAAATTGTAGTTTCGAATAAGAAGAACTTGAGGGAAGATTATTAGCAAATGGACATTCTATAATGGGCAGGAAAACCATTTTGCTGGGAAATAAAGTCGTTGAGTAGCAGAGATATAAGCCATGATTGTAACATAGGCTGATGAATCATTCCGGTCACTGTCCTTTCCGCCGATAGACTAGAACACAGATCAAACAAAAGATGTCAGCATTTTCTCTGTTGTTTACATTTAGAGTGCAAAAGCGTGGGAAAAATGTTTGAATTGCTTTTTCGTTCAATCTTTGTTTCATTCTGGAAAGTTAAATACTTCTTTTGCAACCCCGAAGACCATTTTTAAATGTACTGTATAGTAGTCAACCATGTTCAATTTTAATTTAACGTAAATTTAGTATTTAATTTGAATCAAATCAAATTTATTCTAATGGAAACTCTATTTTTTTAAATTACTTTTACGATTTAATTTGTTTCATCTTTCTTCAATTTTTAAATCCAATTACATTTCGGATTTTTATCTTTAATAATTTTGTTCAATCATAAATCAGATTAAATTTTGTCATTTTTTAAATTACTGAATAAGTGAATAAACTCGAGGTTAACTGTTACCAACGAGTTACTATAACTGTTATGACGGTTATTGACCAGAATTTTAAATTCTTTTTGGCCTATAGTTACCAATGTGCTCTAAGAAACTTTTGTTAGGATATATCAAGTTCATATTTTAATTGTTGTTATTACTCTTGAGTTAGAAGGAGGATTGTGGCAATTGGATTAGTTTAGGATATTGAGATATAACAGTCAGAAATATAAAATCCATTCAGTTATATTATAAACATAAATATTTACGTACTTTAGTAGTTTGAATTCAAGAAGTCTGGGAAAATGATGAGCCCCCCAAACAATGACGTCACAAAAAATTCCCCTGCGCCTAAAATTTTATATATATTTTATTGGATAACACTTTTCTGTTGTTGTCAATTGAAACCACTTGTTAATTTTGTTCATTCCTTGGCTTGCTTATTTTGTGGAATTCTTAAATTGCACTTCCCTCTAGAGGACTTTTCCAGAGAATTTTCTATACTCTTTGTTGCTACACCCTTATTCAAATATGGTCGTTCTGCTAAGGATTTCTATTTATAATTTCTGTGACTGATTGGGATTGGAATTATAATTATAAATTGGGTGAAATTGACCAATCGGCCTTTATTTGTCAATCAACCATCTCCAAGCACAAGCCTCCCAACCAACAGCTGAGAGAATGGATAGCCTATCCAGCCTACACAAACCCTGCAACAAAATTTTCTGTCCATATAAACAGACAGAGCATGATTTGAATAAGGCTTGGGACCTTTTAATAATTCATAATACTTGCTGGACCACTGCTAATATTGACGAACACCGTTTATAATGGAAAAATTGAGACCAGTTAATTGAAATAGTTTCGATTTTTACATCGTGTTTCTCTTTCCTATCACGTCTTATTCTTTTTTTAAATTATTTAGTTTATGTAGGTTTACTACATCTCTATCTATAAAAGGATGATACCCTGACTCACTCATCAACGCAGAGCCAAAACTACTAGGCCTATGAACTTGAAATTTCGTATGAACAATCCTTATAGGATTTCACCGTGCAATAAGAAAGGATTTTTCAAAATTCGCAATTTTAGGGGTGTTTTTAGGGGGTTAAAGTTTTGCCTATGCAAAGCACGGGTACGTGGCTAGCTAGCTTACTGGGATCTTTTAATCATATGGAAAATAATCCGAAATTTTTCGATCTGCTGTACACGCTGTTTCGATGGACAAGCTGTTTGTGTGTTTTGCAAATCATCATTCTAAAAACAACGTCTGTCTATGAAAACGGTAAACATATGATTGCCAATCATCTGTAATTGTCATGCTTTTTCAGTGCTCAGGTAATTTTTTGGGCATACGGGATTATACTGACTTTAACCAATAACAAATGTTTAACACATGTTTTTTTGTGAACAAATAAAAATTGAATATTCGAAATAAGGAAATTCGAATATTCAATTTGTTGATCAACTTTAGACAGTTTAAAAATTGTAACGTCTCCCCGAATTATTCCAGTTTAATAAAAATTATTGAGTACTGGCAATACCTCCTAACAAAAAAAATGTGTTAAACACACCTACCTTACTGAACTTGGCAGCCAAACAGCTTAAAGGAACAGCTGATAGAAGTCAACAGTTTTTAATAATATGGCAGGTCCCTTAGCGGCGTTATTTACGCTGTCTGGAATGCAAAGATTTTGCATGTAGGCTACCGTACAGTCGGAGCCTTGCAGTTGTAGGAAACATATGACTGGGTGTGAAGAAATAATGTAATTATGCCGGGTTGATGACATCTGTTAACCAATGCAGCTAGAAATTTGAAATGTAGTATCAGTAGGAGGTGGCGAATAATATAAAATCAAAAAAACCCAGCTTCTACCCTAATAGTCGTAGGAGGTTTAAATTTGAAATATTCAGAATTTATTAATTTCGAATTCCTTTAATTGCTATTAGTTTATACTGAAGACTTCCGCAATGGCGGATATTGACAACATTATTTAATAGCTGATGGAAATCGATGAATGCTAAGCTTACTGTACAAAAATATCAGTCACCACCGGGAATCGAACCACGGACCTCCCAATTGCCGGTCGGGCGCCTTAACCACTAGACCATGGAGACCCTTCATCGATTTCCATCAGCTATTAAATACTGTTGTCAATATCCGCCATTGCGGAAGTCTTCAGTATAAACTAATAGCAATTAAAGGAATTCGAAATTAATAAATTCTGTTTAAGTAAATTTGTCAGTTTGTTCAATTGTCAGTAACTTCGAACTAACTTTTGAAATATTCTTTGAGAGGTGGTGAGTAAGGTATTACTGTGTAAGAAAACAACGAAGCAGGCCTCTCTGATCAGCTGGAGCAGCCCTAATAGCCTTCTTCCCTAATAGTCCTAGAAGGTTAAAATTTGAAATGGTTAAAATTTGAAGGTTAGAATTTGAAATCAAGAATTTTTTATGAGAACGCAGCAACGCGCGTCGGGCCAGCTAGTTCAATATATATTGCTGTAGAGTTTTTATTCCTACTCCATTTGCTTGGTTCTAAAAACGGACAGCTTCATATTCACGAACTATTATCCTTATCACTGTTCCACTCTCTCTTCAAGTTTTCGCATACCTTCCTTAGGTATCAAACTCCCTTCCTTAATGTCTATGGCTTTAGTCCATGATATTTAGAGTTGTAGCTGAAGTACTATAATCATAACTAAGAAATACCGGATGGTTGGAGTTTAGCTCAACACAAGATGTACGCTTTTTAATACATAGATAAAGGACAATGACAACTAATTATGTTTGCCACATTTCTATCCCATCCCTATTGTCATATTCTCTCTTCGTTCCTGCTCAATTTTTACGTGATTAACCGACTCACCATTCTCCTCTATCGAAACGAAAATTGAATCTTTCCTTCAGCCTTTTTTCAGACATATAATGATGGATTTCACCTCAAGTTATCTGGAAGATGACAATTACCACGTTTGACCGTGACCGGTGATTGTGAGATCCGTGGTTCGATTTCCGGCGCTGACTGAATTTTTTTGTGTTGTAGCAGTCATCAATACCAATCGCCTATTTAATGTGATTGTCAATGTCAGCATTAGAGGTCTTTGAGATAATTTACAGCATAAAAAGGAATACCGAAATCAATTATCTTGCCAAAAGTTGGGTGAACACATACTGCTACGCCGTTTTAGGCGAAATCACTATTTTAGTTACGTCATTTTGATGAAAAATTTGCAAAACCATTATTTTTCGAAAACTATTGAACTCTCGATTCTAAAATTAAGCTCATTTTGAAGACTCATGAAACTTGCGGTTGACTTGGCGGTTGTAAGGAAATTTTACTGATCTCCATTTATCTGAAACATTTTCTAGATTTTAGGGGACTATTCCACACCTTCTTGTTTCTCTTTCAGGCTATTCCCTGCCATGGTGATTAACATCTTACGCATAACTTGAGATGAAATCCTCTTTTATATGGCTGGGAAAAGGCCGGAGGCAAGATTGATTTTTCTCTCCAATAGAGGAGAACAGTGAGTTGATAGAGTAACGTGTTGTTCTGTTGAAAGCCTGGGAAAATAATTAATTCCCTTCAAGCCCTTGCTTTCAACCAGATTTACCTGATTAGCAAGTCTCAGGTCCGACGCTCTAGGTTGACGTCAAACAATTATACCTTACATTGGAAGCGAAGCAATAATGCTATATGAAATGAAGGCTTAAAATTAAGGCCTGACGATATTACAACACTGTCCACAATGAATAATTATCAGACCGAATAAATGGAGATACGTTTCAACGCAGCCATATGACATAAAAATGACTACCTCGAACAATGGAAAGTTAAATCCAACATCTCAATCTCAATAATATGCCAGGTTATAGAAAATCAGTTATAATTTCCCCCTGACAGAATAAACTGCAGCGATAGAATTGTACAAGCTGCGAAACCCAGGACGGAATAGTAATAATTATACAGCACTGGAGAAACCACTCTGAAAATATTTAGGCTCGCAATAAAATAGACAAGCCTTTAAATACCAGAGCTAGGTGTAATTTCACGGCTAGGCACAGTACATTGGCTCAAACCTTCGGACCTCACCAAACAGAAAAGGTTATACTGAGGCTTTAGAAAAACTAATAGTAGCATATATTGAACGATAAAACGAGTAATAAATCATTGAAAATATGTTAATTGAAGATATAGAATTGAAATAGAGTTCAAAAATTAAGCAATTGACTAATTGAGTGCATTATAATGTTGTGAAAATTGAAATTGACTGTAATGAATAAAATGGTAAAATAATAGAACATGAGGTGGGCTCGGCCTGACGGAAAGCAAGACAGTATTTTAACAACTGACACAGCCTAATAATTGAGAATTTCCTTTTCTAAGTGTACACGAAATTCAATTCATTTGTAGAAACGTTAAATAAATAAATTTTCTTTTAATAAATTTGATATTCCCCTGTGTTGAATCCTGCATTCATTTGGTCGTAGCGTGCGTATAGCCTTCTCGGACACGTTGTCGAATTGGAAGATGAACTTGTGATTTAATATTTGATTTTGTTGAAAATTATACTTTGAGAAAATGGTAATATTACTCGCCTATACTTAAATTCTAACTTGCAAAGAGAGAATCCAGTTTTTAAAATACAAAGATTTAACACAAATTGAACAGTAGAGTTCTTCTAGTTCTTAAGCGAAAATGCAAGCGAAAGAGAAAGCTTCTCAAGCAAAAATCATTAACTATACCCCTCCCACACAAATTAAATACAAAACTATAATATTGATACTATTGGTTGGAAATAAATCTGAATATTACGGGGAAAAGAGCCAGATTCTTAGAATTACAAATTATAAAGAGAAATTTACATTTAAAATAGGCCTACACAATAAACGATATGATAAATCAATACAACATATTGTCGATATACCACGTGGGCCTTTGCTCGGTCCTTTTGGTGGATTACAATTTTTGAGCAATTTATCATTTTCAAACTCGTTTCAAATAATTATTCATCAACAAAAAGGAGTAATGAATAAATAGAATACAATAAATAATGTATAATAATACTAGTGGTCGATAGTGCACAGAATGTAACTACAATTTGTGTGCTTATTTAGAAATGCTGTTTACAAAATGATCTGCGAGTTCTTTGGAAATGCTAGGTAAGTTCAATCTTTTATTATAATTTAGAATTAAAATGTAACCTTTATAATGCAATTGATAACTTATAAATACAATTTATTCATCATTTGGACTGTTCTTGAGGTTTGTGTTCAATTATTTCGATATACTCGGTGATGGACGTTTTAAATTCGAACGGTTTAGAAATCCAAGTTAGCTGTAGGCCCATTCATTAATCATATAGTTTCAACATAACCTAAAGCTTCGGCCTCATAAGATAACAATCAAATCAGCAACGGTTCTTACGAAAACAATAGAAAATTACATTTTCTTCAAGTAATTATTAATTTAATGTATTTCTTTGGTTTCAATATTATGCTACTCGACAATTTTCATCTCAAGTTCTAAGTCTTTTATGTCCCATAAATGTAGGATTCAGTAGTGGTTAACCGTTTTCAGAGTTGAATCGTGACAAAAGATATGACTGATGATCCATTAATCTCACGAAAATTGAGCAGGAACAAGGAGAGTGAAAGACAAGAGAGAGATCAGCACTACATTTCCCACTTAATTTAACGACGTGTCTCACGATTAGAGTTCTATTTCCTGAATTGAATGATACGAGGAGGAATTATGGGAGTTCAATATTCCTTGCATGTGATTGAAGGTGCGCTTAAATATATCTTGTCAAATACAGGGAGGAATCAATAACAGAGAAAGTAAACCAAGATCCTTCTTAGATCGTCTATTCAATGGCATCCGGGGGCCTCCCTGAAAAAAGCAATTGGGGGTTTCACATCGGCCCAGCTAGGGGCTTCCATGAGCCTCTTAAGGCTGTGCGCAGGGATTTTGGTCATAATTTATTTTTGAAGTTCATTGAATTGGATATTATTAAGGTATTGAAATGCTAACTATTTCCATGAGAAATTATTTTTTCATCAAATATTTTATGGAATATGGGAGTTCAGAGTTGAAATTTTTTGGTTTTTGGGGGCAATTGAACTCACCAACAAGTTATATTAACATTTGATAATTTTTTTATAACTGCAAGACACCTTGGGGAAAAGAATGATACATTTTTTATTTCAATTCAACAATTGGTTTTTTCAAAATAAGTTTTTGAAAAACTGAAATATTTTGCATGCTTTAAAAAATTTATTTTGAGAAATCTAATTGTTTGATTGAAATGAAAAATATGTCATTTTATTCCTCAATGTGTCTTTCATTTTAAAAAATTACCAAAAGTTTAAAATAACTTGTAGGGGAGATCAATTGCCCCCAAAAACCGAAAAATTTTGACTTTGAACTCCCATATTTCATAAAATATTTGATGAAAAAATAATTTATCATGGCAATAGTCAACATTTCTATACCTTAATAATATCCAATACAATAACTTTGAAAAAAAATTATGAACCCTGCGCACAGCCTTAAACTCTTGAGGCCTCTCGCATCCGCTCTGCGTGCTCGTAATCGTCACCCTGCTACTTTAATATATTGATAAAACAAAAAAAAATTCTCTTTTATGATTTCACAGGATTGAAGATTGAAAGCATTGCAAAGGTTTAAAGTATTTCCAACACCAATGAGTAATAGACCATCTCACTAACAAAGAACATTCGATGAACGTAAACGTTTATGCAGAATTATTGCGGCTGATTGATAGTAATAATAGCTGGTAATGGAGGAGTCCCTTTGGACGGACCGGTTTAAACGATGGTGATTCCCCACCGTGTCGTGTGATCTAAACTCCGCACCACACAATTAATGTGGCTTCTATCAAGAAGGCATTGCTATATTTTGCAATTCAACTGCCATGGAATGGCTGGCTGTTAGCTAACACAGTGCTGCGGTCCTCCTGCCTCGAGCCTATTTCTTATCTCGGTCTGCTATCTCCACCAACAGAGTTGTTCTACAACTACAAGACTTGCGAAATCTCGGCTCACGTACAAACGCGTTCCTCGATTGAAAAGAGCAAGGCGAATTAAGAGAGAAGCCAATGAAGATAGTTACCGACAAGGGGTTGGAAGCCAGCAGAGAGAGAGTGAGTGAGAGAGTGAGTGAGAGAGAGAGAGAACGAGTGAGAGAGAGTGAGTGAGAAAGCTGGTAAATGAGAGAATATAAGAAACTGGCTGGCCTTGGTCAGGTGAGCTTCAGATTTTTAGCAAGAACACACTGACCAGAAACATCTGTAGGCCTATAGAGAAAACCATAAAAATCAGTATCTTTTTGCGTTGCTCAACTTGATATGGTAAGATGGAATATAAATTGACTACTTATCTGTTTTTCCTTCACTGCTCATTTAGAAATGTTCGCATAATTTTTACTGGATATCAAAATATCCTGAACGGATCATTCTGTAGTATAGCAATAGCAAGCTTCAATTTCTTTCATAAGATAGCTAAAATTGATGTTAATAATGTATTTCAAGGAATAATTAGTTTTTCGATCGAGACAATGTGTCAATGGAAAATATTGTTTAGAAGCGTCAATATACGACAGCAAATCGTTGAGACTCTTGTGGTTGTTGTCCAATCATCAACATTATAAACAAGCTTAGGTTTCGTTCCATTATTGTATTACATTCGTCTGTTCCAAAAGTTGTTAAGTTGTGTACTTTGTACTTGTACCTTTAAGAGTTATCTTATAAAAGTATTTTTGTAAATAGTCACGAAATCTTAAGGGAGTCGCTAAGGGCTTTCTGCTCCTGCGTACAGAGCTCATTTCGCTGATTCGAAAAGCATTCGCTTATTCTAAACGCATGCGTAGAGAGCCCTTAGCGTCCCTGTGATGATATCGTAAGGGTGTGAAAAAACTCTCCATTAAGAAATAATCATAGCCAGAGCTACTAACTTTCTGGGAGAAAAAATTACCTGGCTAATATGGGCTATGAAAACCCAAAAATGTTAATTTTTCTATCATGTGTCGTAATCTAGATTGGGTTAAAGGCAGTTAATGCAAAAAAACATGATGTACATCTAATAATAATAATAATCATCTTTATTTCCGCAAATACAAACAAGCAAAACAAATACACGGGAAAAAATTATACATGATAAAAAACAATAATAATTATAAAACAATCAATTATTAGGAGAGAAACCCTACAAACCCTTTACAAAGAAAAAATACTTAGTTCAACTTAACTATCATTTGTACCAGAAATAAAATGTTACAAAAAAAAATTTCTGCAGAAATTTCATTTTGAAATTATGTCCGTACACAGGAGCATCATAGGATCCAACAAAGATGCCATGAATTGATGTAATAAAAAAAATGAATAATATAATTAAAACACTTGGAGGAAACATAGAATAATAATAGTACGAAAATGTAGGAGTAGAAACAATAAGGACTAAAAATATACCACTAATTCAATAGAATTGATAACTTGAAGCATTGAAAGCGAATTAATAGCTGGTAGAAAGTTTAAAAGAACTTAACATGATTTGATGATGTCGTCATGGAATAATCACTGGTTGAATATTGCAGCTAGGTCAGTATCACCATAGTTAAAGATCGAAGCACAATATTAAACATGAATTAATTGAATTATAATGAAGTTTTTATTTGTATAAAAGACTACTGTTTCAAGCTAGCACTCACTTCGCTTGAAGTAGCAGTATTTTTTGGAAATAAAAACTTCATTGAAAGGTGCTTAGGCTACATGTTCTTTTATGCATTACAAAATTAATTATTAGTCATATAGTCGATTCTTTGAAACTATATACGGACGCGTTTCGAGCTTGTATATGCTTATCCTCGGCGTTTGACAGAAACCTACGGATCCGGCAAAGTACGGAGTAAAGAACGTCTAAATAGTGTAAATAGTAAATAGTGATCAAGTGGAATTCAAACATGGCTGATGCCAACAGAGATGAATTACTACAAACTAGGAAATTAGTTTCTAGGGTAATCCGAGGAATAAAGAGAAAATATGAGAAAGACGTATTGGAACAAATAGAACTTAATTTCAAGAAGAATAATGTTAGAGATTTCTATCAAACTTTCAAAAGAAATTTAACCTTCTACAATTCGCTAAATCTTCATTATAGATAAATAGTAGTGGTAAAACAGCTTTCAATGATCAAGCCAATTGCAAAATACTTGCAGACTATTTCAATAAATTATTGAACTGTGGAAGGCCTATAGACAGAGGCGTAGCGTCAATGTACGCCGAAATGCAAGACGTTCTCTGTTCTAAAATTGCATTCGTAGAATACAAATAACTCTTGTATCCTGTTAAAAAGAAAATTTAAATTTAATTGAATTATAACAATAATAGCTATTTGTGTAACAAGAGTGCAAAGCACCGTTTTTCTGCATCGAGAGAAACAGTTTTTTTCACGAGCCGAAGGCGAGTGAAAAAAGTTTCTCGAGTGCAGAAACAATACTTTGCACTCGTATTACACATTAAATTTTTCCTACAGTAATGTATAAAGTAATTCAAACAGAACAAAACAGGGCATACATAACCTGAAAATTCCTCACATAACCTATCTTCGAATCAAATCGATTTCATCAACAACAACTATTCACAGCTGAAGCAGAGTAGCCAACCTATTTTTGAAGGCAGAATAGGGAACCTGCGTATTACATGCTCACTATTTTGTTTTGTTAGGTTGCAAATTTGGAGTGCGGAAAAGTACATTCCCGCACTGCAATTTACTTTCCCGCACTGGTGCAGGAATAGACTATTTTGCGTGCTTCAGTTAAATAGGCACTTTTTTGGGTCACTGTAGGAAAAGTTAATGATCAATGTCTAGACACGTTCATCTCGCCTGTTGATAAAAGGTGAATAGACAGTTGCCGCGTTTCAGTCTGCCTAGACTATACTAGACCGGCTAACGCCGAGTGAAGTGAGCGTCCTAGCAGTAGGTAGGCGAAACATTGCTATTAATGTTTTGATATGGGAATGTACTTGTACAGCCTGCTGTCATTCCCATGTACTGTGGTGCCACTTGATAGTCGGATTCTAAACGCCGGCGTAAGCAAGAGGCTTCTTTATTCACACTTTAATAATGTGTCGTCAATATGGTTTGAAGCTTGTATCGACAGCTTCGTCATTTTATCATTTTTTAAGATTATTTATCTTATGAAATGCAGTGCAAGCTAAAAGATAAAAGACCAAAGCCTTATTTGTATATAAAAGAAAATGGGAAAAATCGAAAAAGAACATTCCAGTTTTCATGGTATGACAGATTTTCGTGGCTGACTGGATGTGCACGAAAAAATAAAATGTTTGCTTTGTATGTATCATGTTTGGGGGAAATGATTCGGAGTGGTGCAGGAATGGTATTTAAGATCTAAGTAATATAATTTAAAAATCAGTGAAACATCAGGAGTGGTGCAGGAATGGTATTTAAGATCTAAGTAATATAATTTAAAAATCAGTGAAACATCAGTCATCCAAACATCATTTGTTACATAGTGAATCGTTCCATTTGTTAGGTAAAAATCGCATAGATCATTTTTATTTTCAGAGATTATATGCTTGGCTTTATAATGATTGATTGATGACTCTTTCAATTTATTGAATAAGAATTAATTAATTTTTTTCTCGCTAAAACATCACTTCAAAATATATTACCAAATAATCCAATAAGATGATGAAATTATACATGTATATAATACTATGATAAATCCTGGCGTCTCTATTATTAAAGCATATGCTACGCCACTGCTATAGAAACGTTTCCACCAGTAGATAATCCACAAATGAAGCCAGATACTAAGCCCCCTTCCAAAAGTGAAATTATAGACATTATGAAAACCTTAAGAAATAACAAGGCGCCTGGAGAGGACTCAATTATTGCTGAACTGTGGAAAAATGCAGGTGATAGAGCAATTATTGGTAAGTTGACAGAATTGTTTACAAAAATCTGGAACGGTGAGCCAATTTCAGAAGAATAGAAAACTGCATTAATCCATCCATTGCATAGAAAAGGCGATAAAGCAGATGTCAACAACTATAGAGGAATTTCCTTGCTAGCCTATTTGTCACTTATAAGATTCTTTCAAGAGCAATACTCAATAGGGCGGAACCCCAATTAGATCCACTTTTGGGAGATTATCAGGGAGGCTTCAGAAGAGAGAAATGTTGTGTAGAACAGATATTTGCCATTAAAAGCCGTACTCTTCAGCTACGCAATCAGAAGCAAAAAATATATGGTAACATTTGTGGATTTAAAAAAAGCCTATGATAACCTAGACCGGGAGACTCTGCTAAATGTTTTGACAGAATTTGGTCTAGATGGAAAGACAAAATATTTAATACTATAGACATTAACAAATACCATGAACAAAGTGAAGTTCAGAGGGAAATTTTCTGAGAGTTTCCAGACAATGACAGGTGTGAGACAATGGGATGGTTTATCTCCACTATTTTTAATTGTGCGTTGGAAAAAGTGATCAGGGAATGGATGAAAAGACTTGGCCAAAGGAAAGATAATTTGAATATTTACTGCCTGGCCTTTGCAGATGATCTGGCGGTTTTGGCGGAGTCTCCAGAAATTGCAGAGATTCAAGTAAATATCCTCAAAGAAGAAGCGGAAAGAATCGGTCTACAAATTTGATTGAGGAGACAGAATACATGTCCAATATTAATACTTAAATATAAACTATGGTGGGATAAAAAGAACTATAAACTTTCCTACTTAGGAGAAATAATTGATGACAAATTATCCAAGAAAGATTTTATAAATCAGTGAGTTAACAAAATCAGACTTGCCTATAAGTTAACAAAGAATATTTTTAACAAAAGGTCAATTTCAAAGAATGCGAAGCTCAAGCATTACCTTACTGTCATTAAACCTGAAGCTTTGTATGCTGCAGAGTGCTTAACACTAAATAGAAAAGGTGATCGCCAAAAATTAGAAGTACAGGAAAGAAAAATCTTTAGCAATTTGGCAAGCATAATGAGAAAAATATCTTTACCTGCAGCAATGAAGGTGTTTCTTGTTAGAGTGAGATAGACTTACTGAAAAAATCACGGAGACAATTAGAAAAAGAAGAGTAGCATTTTATGTCCATTTATTTAGAATGGATCCGAAAATAAAATATTCAATAAAATAAGCAATAGATAATCAAATTCATAGAACCATTGTATTTGGTTCATAGATATGCAGGGATTAGATATAACAGTAACTGATTTTTGTGATAAGGCAGACCTAAGAAAAAATCTGAAAGTTGATGATTTCATAGAGGAGCCAAAAACTGAAACTTGGTCTCAAGAAAGACGAATTGCTCAGAGTGTCAGAATGAAAGAGTATTGAAGAAGGAAGAAAGAGACCAACTTGAATATTTTGAATGTAGTGAATTGTAGGCCTATACACAAAAATAAAAAATAGTGATAATAATATCTGAATTTGATAGTGAAGCTTAATTTAGCTTTAGAAATGAAAATCTGACCTGAATTCCATAATTTTCTCACTAGCCAAGATTGCGATCAGGTGTTTCTTGATTGGACCTCCCTATTGATACCTCGAATATCGGATGGTATAGTATTGTGTTCAATGGAGCATTATAGCAAAATTATAGTATATTGGAGGGCAATGAAGTTCATTGAAGTTACCCTACAGCCATTATAAGATGAATCCTTGTGGGTGATTGGCTGCTTTCTGAACGCGTTGATGTTGTCAAGGGCGCTCGGGACGGTGCTTGGTAAAACATGTAAAATATGACTGGCAAAAAATAACATTACGTTATCACTTTATTATTGTTCGTAGCCCACCTGAAACTGTAGTTTCACCAGTCATCATTATCATCCACTCCCTACCCACGCACAAGTCTCGAACTTATATGGGCATCATCAGCATGAAAAAACTAATTTAATGATGGGAAATGAACCATGCTTAGTGTTTTATCAATGATCAGCCAGGGTAGTTTGGTTCCATAGTTGGATAGATAATGTATCGGCCTATGTTGTTTGGTACAGTCGTGTATGAATAGAGTCTATGTGCATTGGGGCTGATGCGGACACGTCATTGCCACTCCTACGTTGTCGGGTGGGGAAGAGGGAGGGGAGTAGCCCCCTACCGGAAACACCCTCCCTTCAGCTGCCCCGCCCTCCCACCATCCGGCCCCAAATCCAATAATACTCTGGCAGGATCCCTTACCTCTTTCGCTGCGTGGTCCCCTTCTGAACATAACTCTCCCCTAAAGCAAGGCTTCCGACATGATAAAGGCGACTGACTGCCGCTGCATGCAACCCTCACCAAAAATCAATACTTGCTAGACGCCCAAGCACCCTCTCACTATAATCATTACGGCCAGGCTGTTTCCTTCTGCAACAGTGTTTAGGCGGAATATTGGAAATTCGGTGGTTGAAGAGAAACTACTTCTAAATACAAATCGTATAACTTAGGCCTGATTACGAAGCAAACTCAAATGAAGAGAGAGGATAATAGCTTATAGTTACATCATATGGCAAAATTATCATAGCAAGTTTATCATATAGCATTATATACTGTAATAGCATATCAGGGATTATACCAAATGCTATATTAAAATTAAATACGTATTAATTGCATTTTTTTTGAGACTTCAATTTAATTAGTGGGGAGAATTCACAGGCTCAGTAGATGTTGGAGGGATTTTGAAACATTCCTTTTAAGAAGGAAAGAATCTTCTAATTTAAAAGACGTTGGAGATTGATTGATTGATTGATTGTTATGATCTGACTTTGCTAGGTCTACTTGGTCTACTTGGTCTACTTGGTCTTTGCCAGGTTTGCCAGGTATTATTATTATTACTATTATTATTATTATCATTATTATTATTATTATTATTATTATTATTATTATTATTATTATTATTATTATTATTATAATTCACACTTGCACTTTATTTACACAAATTAGTCTATTCACACACACTAATTGTAAGTTCAATTAATTAATAAAACAGATCAACAAATGACATGCTTTTTCTTATTTATTAGTAATTATTTACAAGAATTAATGAATAATTAATTACAGGTTGACCAATAACAAAAGAAACTAGAGTCCAATAAACTGTACAATAATGTAGAAAGAAATGATAAAAAGAGCCACTAATCACTTACAAAACACAGTCCAATTCGTTATTTGACAGTCCCAAATAGTATCACTTAACACAACGTCTTTGAGCTATTAGTAAGCTGCACAAACAGTAAACACTTGTCTCTGCACTTGACACTGGAATCAAGCACTGTTTACTCCACTGGCACTGGATTGTCTCTCTCACGAGATCTGTAATACAATCTGTCACGCAAGCTTTTGTAAGACTCAACTCAATGGTTCATGTGAGCTCCTTTATATACGAGATAGTTGTCATAATTCCAAGAACTGGAGGTCACCGGATGCTTCGAGAAGGCCACGGAACATGATCTCGATTGTTCAAGAAGTCTGAAGAAATCTCGAGAAATTCAATTGAGTGAGAGAGTTGCACACTTGAAGAATAAGAGTGACAAAGACATTTGAAGAGCAAGAGAATGAAGATCAGATGTCAAAGTCACGTCTGACCATGAAAACAATAGAACAATCTACGTAGAACAAGTGTGTAAATAACTGCTCCATTCTCTTTTGTAACATTATTATCATTAGAGGTAAAACTCCCAAAGTGGAAGACGCTGAGTGAAGATGGTTCATTTTTTGGACTTGTTCTTCTTGTTTGCCCACCAGCTTTTCATTTTTTTTGCGAATTCAGCTTTTCTCTCTTTACTCCATTTTGTTCCAACTCTTTGAGATTTTGTCTCTGGTATAACTTCCCATTTATAAAGTTTTATTCTGAAGTTTTTTCTATTGTAAATTTCTTTGTTGGTTATTTTGGCCAGTACCAGGTCTTTTTTAACATTTCGTATCAATTCTCCTCCATTGACAAGTGATGCTACATAGTTTACAATTCTTTTTGCTAATCCATTGTCTCGAAGCCTCATGACGTGGCCATAAAATTGAAGGCGTCTTTTCCTCATATTTGTTTCTATATTAGAATATTCTTCAACTTTGGACGTTCTCTTTATAGTAATCTATATCCGTTTTCGGTACGCCTTGGTCCAAGGATTTTCCTAACTATTTTTCTTTCTTCCTTCTTTAGATTTTCCATATCCATTTTCCTGTTCAGGGACAGGTTCTCGCTGGTATATAAAATTGCTGGTTTTATCACTGTATTATACTGTCTAATTTTTGTATGAAGAGATAGACATGTTTTATTATAGATATATTGCACCATCCCTAGGCCTTTACAAACTTTCTGTATTCTTTCTTGTTGTGAATATTTTTCCGAGATAACCTTCTAGATATTTAAAGTATGGTACCCTTTTTATTGTTCCATATTTGGTTTGTAATTTGGTAAATTTTAAATTTGTTGTTGTAAACACTGTTTTTTTAAAGGATAAAATTATTATTATTATTATTATTATTATTATTATTATTATTATTTTCTTTTGTATTGTTTCACAGCTTTAATTCTGGAATATGTTCTTATCCGGCCAACTAGCAGGGAATGTGGATAGTACACACTTATTTTATTATTATTATTACTGAGTTTTTTAATATTATTGTTATTGACTGACAAGCTTTCTTTTCTTCCACACAACGGTCTTAGTGTATCAGATCTGATGTGGTATACTTCCTCACCAGTTCAAATGTGTCTAGCATCACAGCTTTTGCATTGGGAGAAAGAGAGTCAATGATAAGTTTTAAGTGAAGCATGCAAAGAGTGTGGAACTTCTCCAAGGGCACCCATCACAATTGGCACAATGCAGACGTTTTCCTGTCCACATATGTTTTTTATCCGTTCTGCAAGCCTCTGATATTTCCCTAATTTTTCAGTGTACTTCTTTTTCAAATTGGTGGCCAGTGGGATTGTCACGTCTATTATCAGCGTTCACTTTGCTGATTTGTAAACAATCACAATATCAGGACGATTATGCTCCACCGTAAGATCTGTAAGGATGGTGTGGTCATAGTAGAGTTTATACTTTTCGTTTTCCATCACAGTTTATACAATATACATGTAGTTTGGGTTAACAGCATCAAGAAGTCCAGAGTCAAAAGCTAACTTCTGGTGAATAATCCTGCACACATTTTTATACAAAGTTGTATATTCAATTGGAACCAAAACCTGACATCCACTTATTAAATGCTGGATAGACTCAGCAGTGTTACCACACAGTGGACAGAGGTCAGATGTAACTGTAGAGTCCTTTACAATGTGTTTCCTGTGGGTTCTTGTGGCAACAACTTTATCTTGAATTGCAAAAGCAAGACCTTCAGGTTCAGAAAATAAGTGGGCATGTTTCAGTCAAGAAAAGGAAGCCTCCAAATCTTCATTCATTTCCACTAGCAATAAACTTTCCATGAAGAGCACTTGATTGCCATATATAGAGCTTTTCCTGTTCAGGGTATTTCCTCAAATGGATGAAAATTTATATTTTCCAGATTCAGAGGTGTAATGCCATTATCATTGTTTATGATTTCTCTGTGAATTACACTTGAGTCTTTCTTACCATGAAAATAGCCACTGAGGTTCTGAAGTTGCTTTGCATATGACACCAAAAATTTCACCACTTCTCTGCCATCTTTTCTACGCAAAAGTAAACTTTGAGTTCCTGGATTTCTTGTTCCATGACGAACTGCGTTGTTAATATTAACTTTTCATGTGAAAATTAACTGAAAGTCGTTAAATTTCACATGAAAAGTTAATATTAAACTTTGAGGATGATGGCCTATGGGAAGTGAACTCTACCCTCATTAGTTTATTAAGTTCCTCTAGGGCTCTTGGTCGGTTCTGGTCCAGTTGATAACACCAAAGCTGTAGGTCACTAATGGGGCAACAAAGGTGTTTATTGCCAGCACTTTGTTATGACCATTTAATGATAATCTTAGAATAGCTTGCACTCGTTTGTTGAAACAAGATTTCAGCTGCTCCTTTGCCTAATTATGTTTATGATGATGATTATTATTATTACTATTATTATTATTTATTTATTTTTTATTTATTATCATTGTTGTTTTATTATTGTTTCTTGCCTTGTACCTAAGTCTCACTTTCCGACTACATTCTACTTCCACTTTCATACACATACACACTCTTTGTCTTTTACATTCTCTTTCTTTCTCCCTTCACTCTCCTTTGTCTCCCCATTCTGCATAATCCGTCAGCAGTGCGATTGAATCCCCATCTAGCAGTGTGTAGACAAGTAGTCGCGCCCCCTTTCTACTGAGCGATCTCCCCGAGCAAATCACTCCTTGTTAAAAGCAAAAAGTAATTGCTTGCCAGCCTGCCTGCCCCTTTTGCCAGCGGCTTTTGCTCTCTACTTCCTGCTCCCTGAGTCCCTTCATCACTCGTCCAGTCCTGAAAGCCTTGCCATTCCTTCCTCTACGAAAACCCCCGCAGCCTTCAGCAGCAGCATCAGCATTCATGACATCCGGCACCGCACTAATAGAAGTGGAAAATGGAAGCTGCCCCCGGTCCAGTGAGCACCTCACCGATTTTAATTCGCATTCCCTGCAAACCTTTCAACTAGCCGCTACCCAACAATATAAGATCTCCTATAATGAATGCTGTTGTTGTGAAACCTCTCCATAACTGAAATTAATTTTATTAATAGTAGAATTGACAGCCTCTCATCTAATTCAATATGCTATCCGAATGTGGCCAATGTAATAAAACAGCTACCCTGCAACCATATTCCACTTTAGTTTATTATTTTTCTAATATTTCAAATTTCAATATAGCTATAGACAGTGTCAGCTTGTAGACAACACTTTGCAATAGGCAGCGATAATATTTATTGCTATATTTTCATTTATGATTGCAAGTGCACAAATGGAGATAATAAGGCAAAAAAAGAGAATCATGGAGCAAAATAGGTTGACTGAGTTCCAGGTTAACAAGTCTTGAACACTTGCACACATAATATTTTGATTATTATCGAATGCTGGAAAAACAAATTACTGCTCTTGATTTTTTTAGTTGAACCATTTATTCCGAATCGATTTCAAGATGAGAGCAGTGTCAAATAAAAGGAAAATTTTTTGTTCTTGATTATAAGGATTCACAATACCGTCACTAATATTTGATACCTCATTACAAATTATTTGATGGATTCCTCTGTTTTACCTATAATAATTTTCGCATATCAAACAAAGCAAATTTCCGTCAAGACTTTCAGCACATGTAACATGCACACATTTAAGATGTCTGAAGAATTGTTTTGAATTGAGTACAGTCCTACTATGTCCTTATATTAACCAAACACTGATATCATAAATGCATGAATTCTGGCTGAATTTAAAACTTTGCTATACCTTTCCAATCTGCTTCCTCTGTAACATTGCTTCCCTTATTTATTTCATCAAAAGTTACACTCACCACTTTTTCTAAAGGCTGTAAGTTATTAATCGTTCCTATAAATAATGTACTTGCGACTTGCGACTCTTTCAGACCAATTTCTGACTTTTTATTGGCTGATAATCTACGTAAATGTACAGGATGAGGAAGACTTAAAACTTTCTTAGCATAACATAGGCGGATGGAAATGATGCAGCAATATAAGAAGCCCAAACAATAGTGTCAGTGGAATAATTGGCCTGGCTAGCAGAGCTGAGGGACGTTTGTTCAAGTATAAATTTTAGCTTGTTCATTTGTTTTTCTAATATGGACACATCTATTTCATATTCAATCCTTTCTTCCAGTGCTGAGAATTCTCTATTCAACGATTCACACATTACATTAATCTCTTTGCTTATGGCGAAAGAGCTATTTGATGAATATGAACACATATGACTTCCTAGTGTATCAAACATGCAGGAAGGCCAGTTTGATAATTTTCCACTTGGACCAAGAAGCAGTGCAAATGTATTAGTCGGCAAGTGACACCCATTGTTATAAAACTTGACAGATAAATGGCACACAATTTCAAAACATACAGTCAATTTTGGACTATCATCAACTTCTTCTATTTTCATGAAAAGCATATAACCGTCAAATATCTCTGATTAAAATCCTTGCAACCCTTCTCCTCAAATGTCTTGACGAAAGTTTCATAATCACTGATAGAATCTTCTTCTAACCATTCTAAAAACTTGTCTTCATCGTTATTAATTTACTCCTTTCCTCGTTTGCTTGGAGATTCTCTAGGTGTTGGCACTGTGAGATATGACGGCAGGCGGCAGGTTAGGAAAAATGCAAGAAACTGCATCGTCACTCAATTTAGATGTTTTCGCGGACATAGCCTACAATAATAAATTGTATCGAGTAATCCTATCCTCCCGAATTATTTATTTGTTTTTTTTCAAAATGTTTAATGCACACAACATTTTTTTTACGGTCGAAAGTCTGCTCTGTGTATTGCTTTTACCCACTTATTACGTTTTTCAATGTTGAAGGGAAACAAAACACATTCATTGATTTTGTTTTTTGTTAGTGGCTATGAATAGGTCATGTAAGAATATTGTTTGTTGTATTTTCTTTTATTCAAATATTTCAATTTTTTTTTTTTTGTTGTAAAGATCAATGAATAAATTTTATTTATTCAACTATACTTTAAACAAAAGTTCAATTCACATTTAACAAAAGTTGAATGCATGTTAAAGCACGCGAGAACTGAGCTAATCTTACATGAACTGTCACCTCGTTCAGGCCCGTAGTCTCGTAGGCTTCGAAAAACATTATTGTATAAAATCGGCAAACTCTACACAATATATGCAATTGAAACAATAAAAATTAAAAAACTTCAAAAAAGTAAACTACAAACAGAATTGATAGGTCAGTGTCAGAGGAACTTCTCAAAGTTCCAACGTTGAGACAGGTCTTTGTCAAGAAAATTATAACACATACTAATAAAAATAAACAGCTTTTAAAACTGAACACACATTTACATAATTTACGACCGCCTTCACTCAATATTTACGATAGAACTTTCACCAGACTATCTATAAATAAACATCAATTCACTTACTTTATGCAATATTACGCAAATAAAATTCCCAATCACTTTATTAACAATAGATTAACAAAGAAACTCAATAGCGAAATAGAAGCATGAATTACACACACTCAGATAAGATTTTAAATTTTGATTTAGTGAAAGAGAATCTTTAGCAAACTGTAATTTAGTTAATTATCTCCCATTTTTTGGGACTGATCTAGCTTTTATTTTGTAACTGTTCATAAGGTTCACAACCCTACAATTTAAAATACTGAACTTTACAAAAATATATCATACGTTTTTAAAAAAAGTTTCTACTTATTAGGCAATACTCCTTTTTCTGCAATTTTACACCATCTCTTTTCTCAAAGCTTTAATCACGTCATAAATTACACTCAACACATACAGTAAAGTACACAATAACAGTTGGAATATCGTAATATAATTAAAGGCTAGTCAATCATCGCTGCAATACTATTATCGAATATTAGTAGGGGGCTGAATGTGACGGTCAAAGTGAGGGGTTGAGCCGTCACATGGCATTCGGGTTACGCTTCTCATTTGACTGGAACTGCATTTGTGATAAGGATGGGTAGGTTTTTTGGGATGGGTGTGGGGACGGAAGCGCAATATCGCTGACAACAGTCGATTGACGTTTAGCCGTGGGGATGAATGGTAGCTGATCTACGATGAGGGTCGTGGGACTGTTGGTCAGGGGTGGTTCAGGGGAGGGTTATGGGTGGGTGTCTGTGTTTGTGAGGATGACGTCACGTACAGCAGATCAATAACTTGACTGACTCTACTACTTGTAGAGATGCACCATGCGCATTGCAAGGTATGAGTACGCTACAATTAGAGCGCAAGTGAAACGGTGCAGAAGGTGACAAGTGCAGCAGTTGCATTCAACCGCGTGACTTTATGCAAGCAAGTGCATGTGGGTTCTATTAGCATCGCCTGTGCATTGCAAACTCCCTACTCAAATTTGAGTGGTAATTGATAATACTAGTTGTTCTAAGTTCTAAGAACAGTAAACCATTAACGAAAAAGGCAAAACAAAATTTAAAAACCCCCACCGCCACTTAATTTTTTCAGTCAAATTTAGTTTTTCACCCCTTACTACAAAGAAGATTATCTTTCAAAGTTATGATGGAAGCCTCTAAAGTTTTTATGCTCGATCTGATAAGAAGAATTTTCCAAATATCTTGGGGTACCATCTTAGTTTTTAAAAATTTTCTCACACCACTCCATTCAACATTTCAACCAATAATCTAAGAGTGGTTCAGTGTTAACCCCTATTGAGTTACCCTCCTCTTCCAATCCAAAAAAACAGAAATTATTCACAAAATGATTTTTTTTTTTTAAATTAATTTATCCCCCACCTCCACCAACAATAAATTAAGTATCTACTATTCCACTCAGATCAAAGAGCACTACCAAAGCAAAACAAAAATAATTGAAAACAAATCACAATAAAGATTTAAAAATTTAAATAAATAAAGATTCAAATCTCTCCAACGCCCCTCAGTAGGTTTATCGAATTTTTATCAGGATCAAGGCCCGTCTCAAATCGTCTTAATTCTGATTTCAAACTGCCCGAAAAAAAATTGGACACTCAAATTGGGGGGGAATTGGGCTCCCTAAAAAAATGTGGGGCGGTTTTCAAAAAACCTATCACCTAGATCGCTCGGCCTAAGAATAAGAAACATTCATGCAAACTTTCATAAGGCGATTGGCCGTAATTATGTAAGAGTAAGAGACAGACAGACAGACGAAATGCTGAACGGTCGTGTTAAAACTGAGACCTCACTACTCTCGGTCAATTTATGATTATAGTTAAGTTCGGTGAACAGCAGAACAGCAGACTTCACTTGCCCAGCACTCCTCACTCAAAGGGGATGATATTTTCGAGAATACTCAAGAGCGAATCAATTTTCATTTCTTAATCTATCATTGATGCTAGAAACTGCACAAGTAGAAATTTGAAAATGTCTACTTAAAGGTTTACTATGCATTTTCAGCATATTACAATGTAATAATTATTATTAACAAAAAAGTTCAAAATTTTTTCATCCCACCCCATGTTTCAAGTGAAATTTAGATTTAAAAAGGATTATTTTTCGAATGGGAGTCTCCAGAATTTTTATTATTATCTACCTGATGAAAAAAAGAATTTCCCAATTATCTCAATATTTGAGGTTTTTTATTTTCTCATCACCCCCCCCCCCCAGACGTTCAAGATCATACACACAGCAAATAAGCCCATTTCCTGCTTTCTTGATAGTTGAATGAAAGTTCAATTTGTTGTTTAGCAGCTGATGTTGATTGTCTCCAAGTCTCCATTGAATAATATCATTCAATTCAGCTTTCAGTAATTTACAAAGCACACTCGGACAATTTTCATACCAAACTACAAGATCTCAAAGTTCTATCAAGTTGTATTCTCGTGAAAATGATAACTCAATGGTATATAGATTGATCTGTCATGAAACTATGTCGGCTCTAGTTGGCTATCTTGATGTTTTTGAAGACGAATTTGATTCATCAATCAATTCAATGATTCATTCAATCATTTAAAGATAAATTCAAAACGCAACAGTGAAACTGTTATAATGTAATAAACCAATACAAGTGCGAGTGCTAAATTTGTGTCTCATTCTTACTAGAAAGATTTTAAAAAAATAATTCATCAATCAATCATGATGCATAAAACGCATGGCTGAAAACGCAAAACGTGACCACCTAGGACCTAGCTGCCATCTATTGGAATCTGTTGAAAACTTTTGAGGCAAAAAGGCAAGAAACATTCGGTATCCTACGACTGTACAAGTCTCCCCTTCTGTAAACTTCAACAGCGAATTAGTTCTAATGATCGAGAATATGCTAAAGTTTACTTCAATTTTCAAATTGAACTTGAAACCAAAAAGTTGCTTAGCGCTATGATATTTTCTACACATCTAGTAATGCAATTTATCAGATCAAATGACTTAGTATAAGTTTTGATTTTTCTATTATTTTTTATTTTTTATTCTATTTATTTTTTCTATTCTTATGAGCCACTAGCAGTACAGTATAAAGTAGTAGCGCCAAATTATCAATAAAAGCTATATTATGCACAACCGATCGTTCATACAGTTCTTTAATACGGTACTAATTGTACGCAATTCTAAAACTTTTAAGTTTTGATATGCTTATGAAAGTTTTAAAAGGCCTCATATATTTTATTTTTAAATTGACAAGTGATTTTCCAACGCTGACAATTGTGGAACTGACATATTAGTAATGAAAAATCGAAGACAATAATGTATTGGTAAACAGAATCTCCGACAATGTGGACAACAATGGAGCTTTTAAAATTTTATCGTCAGTTACTTGACTCAATTTATAGTCAGTTTGTCAGTTACTTTATAGTCCAGTTTTTCTGTTCAGCAGTTCTGTAGTTAAAGTGTAACTAAAATGACAGAACAAGAGAGAAATTTTTTAATTTCACAATGTAGATTTGGGTTTTTAATTTTTACGGGCGGTGTTACCCTCCCACGAGATAGAGGATGAGAATTTCGGATTAAGTGTCTCAAAACACATATAACACCGTTGAAGCAGGAACGTTTTCCCGAAAGAATAGATTTCTGAAACACTGATAAGCAAATAGCAGGAAATCTCTTCATTCTGTAGAAAACATTGTCGACTAAAATTCCAGGAGATAAACATTTGTATCCTTTGATACAAAATAAAGAGATATTCTACATTCCTTAGCTCAGCTCATAAAGGGTAAGAGTCAACTGATGAATTATGATTGACTCTTTTGTGAATACGCAGGATGTTTCACCAAGATGATGAGATACCAATACTTGGTGGGCTTGCTCACTTATCAAAATAAATACCGGGGGCCGAGCTCCCCCGATAGTTGTGAATGCTTGTGGAAATGATGTGTATCTTGAAGACCGAAGATGATGCTGTGGGAGGGGTATTAGCGAGGCTTTATGCTTTTCCATTATAAACTATTGCACAAGTAAATAAATAATGATGGAGTTGTTTTCTTTTAATAGGTATTTACAGTATATGTATTTTGAGTAACTAAATCTTAATTTCGGCTTACTAGCTCGTATAGCTGTAATTTTTCAGGATAGGTGGCGGTTGGGAAACTCCTTTTGTCACCCCTCACGTGCACATAACTATTGTGTGCGCTTCATCTTCAATCTTAGACGCGATGACCATGTGACGGAATACTTTGACAGACTTAACCTCATGAAGCTGCATGAGAGTAGATCATATCATGCAATCCAGTTCATGCACAAACTTCTGAAAGCAAAATCTCCTAGGTATTTGGCAGAAGGGTTTCGTTATTTGAGCGATGTTGGCCGTGGTGGAACAAGGCATGGTTCCCATCTGCTGGCTGTCCCTACTCACCGAACAGTAATGTTTAATAAGTCTTTTCGAGTGACAGCTTGTGGATTGTGGAACTCATTGCCTCTAGACCTGAAACGCATTGGGGAGCGTCGTCGGTTCAGTGCGGCTGTCTTGCGGTGGATAAGGGGTGGAGGACTCAGCTAGGCAAGGCTCGGGCTTGGTGTGTGTGTGTGTGTGTGTGTGTGTGTGTGTGTGTGTGTGTGTGTGTGTGTGTGTGTGTGTGTGTGTGTGTGAGCTCAATACTTTGATTTTATTTATTCTTTCTTTTAATTTTTACTTGATAATCGTTTCAATCTCCTATTTTCCAGCTATTCTGTTTGTTTTGTTTTTCTATTTTGAAAATTATGTTCATCTAATATGCTTATCTCAATTAGAATTGTAGGGGAGGGTTAAGTGGAAGAGAGGGCCGGCTGCGCTCTAACTTCGCCCTCCCAGGTAATAAATAAAGGCAGCCATTCTATTCTATTCTATTCTCACTGTATGAAGACGGCTTGTTGTCACACCCCATCTCAGGGCTCATTCTTCTCAGCTTATTGAAGCGATTCAAATTCATATGTAACATGTCACATTTAGCTTATTCTATTAGATAATTCTACTTGGAATTGTAATATAGGCTTTCTCACTGTTAGTACTTGGAAAATGACTATTTTTCGTTATGAATAGTCCTAACTCCTTAACTACTTAAGATAAAAATACAAAGTTGGTCTCAAATTGTAGGTAACATCTTCTCTTCCACATCATTGACAACAAAATTAATTTTTTCCCAAAATGAGCTGAACCATATTATAAGTAGCTAAATTTTCACAAGATTTGGAAATCTTTCCGGTTTTCTGATCTTACAGCCAAACTACTTGTAGGATAAGAAATGATTTTGAAAATTTTCTGAAAGACTATATCTATGTAATTCTCTGGAGCCTAGCACAAACCGCATCTTCCTAGCTTGCCTGGAATTAGAGTAAAATATACAAATGAAAAAATAAAATAGTTATTTTTTGTTTGATTAAACGGAAATTATAAATGTTTGTTTTTTTCGCCGAAGAAATATCCTAATGGATAAGACTGCGAGCTGGGCTTTAACTTTCCATTCATAAGTTTCCTACATGACTGCAAGGCTCCGACTACACGGTAGGTGCGTAATTATTGTTCGCGTTCCACACAGCATAAATAACGCCGCTGAGGAGCCTACCATATGATTAAAGATTGCTGTCTTCTATCAGCTGTTCCTCTAAAGATGGATTCCCCCTTTTTGTGACCTTCAGCGAGTTTTTACAGGGATGAAACCTAGCACCTTGGACCAAAAAGCCCCTATATTTGTAATTTCATCAAAATCATTAGAGCCGTTTTTGAGATCCGTCGAACATACGTAAATACATAAATGCACACATACAAACACATAAAAATTGCTCGTTTACTATAATAATATAAAAGCCATTGCTTGCATACCTTTTTTGAAAAATTCAAGATTTACTGCAGTTACCGACTTTCAACTGGTTTTATTCGTTTTTCTGATCATTTTACATAGAACCTTATCAATTTAAAAGTAAAATAAAGGCACTACTCATTTCTAAATGAGTAAATTACTTTAGCCATCTTTACTCTATAACGAAGTATTTCCTGACCAATGTTCATAAGAACTTTTCTCGTCATTTTTGTGAGTACAACAAGCGCACAAAGTATTGTCGACTATATCTGAAACACTCTGCATAATTTAGTAATGTAAATGGCGTAAATTCGACATTGCATTCAAACATATATCAAGGACAAATAAAAAGAGGATTCTCGTATTCACGGCGTTCTGCTATTTCTCCTGATCTGATCATGAAGTATTGTATATTACGTCCTTGATTTCATCCAATAAATGCGTGCAGAAATATTACAATGATCAGCTTTTTACTCACAGGCACACAGGTTGGAATTTGTTTGGTATATGTTGTTCTATTTCTTGTATATGATCATACGACTTGTTGAAAGCTATGCTATTAAAAGTTTCAAAAATGTATTGTAAAATACTGTCTGGAGAGTTCTTCAATGCTGAAAGAATTGTTTTAGCGAAGAGAGTGAGAATACTTGTTGGGCCTCAAGTTGCAAAGTTTCAGTTTTCCATCGTTATCTGGCTTGATATAGCAAACACTACATACTGGTAGGCCTACTATAATACATGGATGAAGGGTACGAAGGACATCGAATTCATCAGATTCAGCAGCCGATCCGAACAACATTCACATCTTCACTCTTTTCTACTCCGTTTGTTTTTCATATACTCTCAATCATTCTTTCTCTGTCACTCACTTACTTCTCTCCTACCTTTTCTTTTCTTTTGCACATGGCAGACAGTAGACTGTCGAAAACAGAGAGCTTCACATGTGATAGAACGTGGCCATTCAAAGGCCAAGAGGCGCTTAAATGCCCCCCTCAACCTATCTTTTTCTTCCACACACCCCTCTCGATCATTCTCTCTTTTCATCCTCCGTTAGCATCAATAAGCAGGAGGCCCATTGTTGCGTAACAATAGATTTTCGCACGACAAACTACACGCGCCCGCCACATACTTCCTCTTCCTCAATCTCTCTCGCTTCAACTCTATTCTTATCTTCTCTGTAGTATAGTCTAATTTGCTCCCTTTCACACACATACTCTAACCTCTCTCACACTCTTACCTCTAACACTCTCTCTGTCTCTCATTTCACTAAAGACTATTTCCATCGACAATGGCATGATAAACCATTCGGAAACATTCGAGAGTTGCGTTGAAGAGAAAGTTGAATCTGAATTCACTTTGAACAGTGACCAACAAGAGTACATGCGACACTTCAAATTCTTTGTAACTATAGAAAAACAAACAAAGCAAACAAACAAATTACAGTACAAACAAAGCAAATTCACTTATTATCAGATTTAGATTCAGATCCATTCATATTGTATTTGTTAGAGCAAAAATAGACTCTATATTATACTAGCTCTTGAACTTGCCTACTATACGTAGGCGTACAAGAGACAAAATTCAACTTAAAACATTGACAACCTTTATTAGATTAAGATTACAGACTTTATTTTAGACTTAGACTAAAGACAAGCTATAACCCTGTAAAGCCGTGTCCACATTATGCCTAGCAAGGTTTTAGATGCAACTCCGGACGAGAGCTTACGTGCCTAAAGCCGTGCATTCACGATCGGCGAGGTCTCCTCCAAAGATGCCGGTAGGCCTGTGGCCTTCATGCATAGTGTGGATGTGCATAAATGTACCTCGCTAGGCCCCAATCGGCTTCCTGTACCCACACACATTCACATTACTGGTGGTTTTCTTCAGAGTCCCACTCGCCGAGCCGGGCTCGCGAGCCGGACTCGTTAGTGTATACACACAAACATAATGAAATATCTAGCGAGAAGCCTTGAATAGTGTAGACGGGCTGCTCTTCCACTATTATTATGATAATAATTATTGACTTGATAGTCAATGGAATCAAGATTCATTTTCAGGTTCATACTGTTCAAAATTTTCTTGGTTCTATAACTTTAATGACTTTGCATATATTTCTACGAATTCATACGTTCATGCATTTCCTACATCATTTATTTATTTATATGTTTAAAATGTTTCTAATATTTTAAATTATAATATATACGGTACTGTACTTTAGTCTTTTGTTTGCCAAACTATAAAAAACTACTTTCTCAATTATGGATATTTTTAAAATTGTTGACATTCTCAGCATTTAGGCAGAACTTAAGGTCACTGGAAGCGCATCTGCAATCAGAAATTTTCTTTCTTTTAGCTACGTTAAAATAAAATTTCAAAGATTTCAACCTCACCTGCGTTCTGTGTGCATTAGGCTTAATCCTAGCTTTGAGCATAAAGCCTTGCAAGACATATTATGGACGAAGCTTAACAGTACAAGCTCACAGATGCTGTGACAAAATGGGACAAATGCTGTTACAAGATGACTGGCAAAAGAAATGACGTTATCCGCTTTATTTTCACTTACCCATGGTTAGTAACCCATCTGAAACTTTAGGTTCATCCATAACACCATTATCATCCTACCATTACCCACGCACAAGTCTCATACTCCTGTAGGCATCATCAACACGAAAAAAATTTAGTTCAAACAATCTGTGAGATAAGAATGGAATAATCTTTCATAATGCTATTCATTCATCATTCTTCAACCATCCATGTAGAGGGGTGTACCTAGAATATATTAGGTAACTATTACAGATAAGCCTATATAGATTTTCTTATTCACCAATAATTTAACTTTTATTTGAAAACTCAAGAACCCTAGCTACTGCTATCGAATTCAAATGAAAATGTAGCAATGAAATTACTTTTTTTTCTCTAAAATCAATAGAGACAATATTGGGACTTACAATTTGCAGGTGAAAATTTGTCTTTTGAGTATCATATGAACTCGACCTCATATTAGAAAAAAATGACACATAATATAATGAAGTATACTGAAGAGGTAAAAGAAAATGAGAAGTTATGGGGTGGATTATTGAGGTTCGCTCAAAAAACAATAAATTTATAAGAAGCTAAAAAGCTATCTGTTAAAATACTGACAATTCATATGAAAATCGTCTGGTAGCTTCTACTGTGTGATTTTTAATGGACGCTGTTGAAAAATTCAACGAACTAAGTGCAAATTAATGAATGCAAGTGAGAAAGCAGATGTTCATATGAGCCGTACATCATCGTACCCACCGTATGGAGTTTAATTATGAATATTAAATACACAACACGCTGTGTATTGCATCGCTACGGCACTGCTGGAGGCAGATAATTGAGGGGTTGAGATTTTCAGTTCAACCCTCATGCGAAACACACATCGAACCTTCTCCAATCCCTCTTTGTAATACTAACTAGCCCCTACTCCCCACCACGATGCCTGAGGGTTCAACTGTTACTACTAATCAACTGTGAAAATTGCAACAATAATCTAATCGAGGAATTTGCAGGCCCATGTTATGTGATAATACACACGATGAAGAAGAACAAGGAGAAAATACGATGTGATGATGAACACAAGCGATTAAGTGAGCTGAAGAATTACCGTACCTTATAAATCTACTTCAAACAGTTTGAGTAGCTGATATCCGCCAATTTCAATCCCAATCACTGAACATGTTTAGCCTATTATAATAAAAAATAAAACTCCTAATAGCAGTTTTTGAGAAATTATCTTCATTCAAAATTTGTGTATTTATACTAAAAAAAGATGCAGTTTGATGGAAGTTTTTTTATTTGTAGTCAAAAATTTGAGTAGTTTTGTTTTGTAGACTTTTTTTGTTTTTTGTTTTGAGAGAAACAGTTATGAAGAACTCTAACAAACGCTAAACAAAATTTGATCCCCGATCATTTGTCAACATGATCTGAGCTCAGAAAAATGTCGTAGCACAAAGTGCAATAAAAGCCTTGGTGGGGAGACCCTCACGGGTAGGTCCACCTCGCCTTGTTGTGGGGAACATGGTGGACCTACTATTTTAAGTGGTTTCCGACCACCGGGTAAGTGATAATAAAGCTTATAAAGAGGTGATCCTCAATCACAACTTATTTCTGGTCTGCTGGACAATATTTGACCAGATATTCTGACCGACGAATTTCCAAGAATCAAACCACTGATTCCCGATTAAAGTTGAATTGGTTCTCGAGGAAGTTGAAGTTCAATTTATTGGAAATTTTAAAAGTGAAATCATGCACTTGTTCAATGAAATATAAATTAGAAGGTTGAAAAAGTAGTTCAGGTTGCATTATGTTTTGAGCGCGAGGATTTTAGAAAAAAATGTGATGTGATGTGTCTTTGTTGCGTAGAGCGTGACCCTAAGAGCTCCATTACGCATGGAAAAGTGAACAGGTGGTTTTTTGGTTGAATGCTCCGAAAGCAGCTGCTTCAACAATGATAACGCTTCCACCTGAACATCACAAAAATGATTTCGATCTTTCTGTCTGTATAGTAATATAGTAGTGAGCAAGTGAGGAGTTGCAAAAGTTGAATCTAGAAGTCGTTGTAAGTTTACTACTCCAATATTACCATTGTTCTGTATTAATGAGAGGCTGAGAGCTATTATAGATAACCTGATGGCCGTTTTCAAAAATTCTTGGTAAATTCAAAAATTATTAAAAGAGTTCAAAACATTGCACCTTCAAGTTCCAGTATTGTAATACCCATAATTATTGTAATAACTGTAGTTCCTAGTCTATAGTAAAACGCTCACTTGTAATTTAAATTACAAAGTGCAGTATTTGAGTATTGAACTACTTTCTTCCAGAAGATTGCACAAATTACAGTTCATTTATGTTATGAGACGTCAGCCTACAGAATAGTGGACTCATAAACAAAGAATTGTCCAATTTTCCCCACAAGTACTGATTTATGCAGCTGAGATGTAGTAACAACGTGGCAATTAAAAAGCAGCAAAGCTGTGTTGATTGTGCAGTTTTAGTTCTGACCCAAAAAGCACAAGAAACCTAAAGCACTATATTCTTTAATTAAAAAGAGCATTAGGATGAATGATAAGATATTCAAAACTTGATAAATTTCATAGCCCAATTGACAAGAGTGATGAATGTCATCAGCTTCTTATTTTCGATGAGAGAGGAAGAGTAGACAAAGTACTGAATGAAAGATAATTGGTTGTTGAGAGCAGTTCAGTAGTAATCTTCAAAAACAGGACTTGGGGCTTTGGGCTGGCTGCCAGAAGCTACTCAACAAGCACGAAAAAAGACTAGTAAATGATCGTTTGGCCCAAAGTTCAGCTAAATGCAAGTACCGCTGTCAAAGTTTTTCTAGAGCACACAATTTCTTGTGCTGTAGCCTAAACAGCGGGTTTCTTCTCGCTTATGCGTTCAAAGTACAGTTTTATCTTAAGAAAATATTTATATTTATCTATAGAATCAACTATATATCTATAGATAATTTATTCTGTATATCTATATCTATAGATAATTTATCAATAGAATCAACTTTTTTGTAAGAGAATAATAATGATAGCCTATCTGGTCTTTTAAAGTAATCTGATAAATATATTTGTCAACCTAGTCCAAGAAATAATGATTCCAAATAAAATGCGAACGTTTTTTCTCTTTAACTAAACGTAGTTTCATACAAAATTATTCATTTTCATGAAAAAGTAGTTTCATACAAAATTATTCAGTTTCATAAAAAAGCAGTTTCATGCAAAACTCTAGAAATAAAAAACACAAAGGCCCCTCTAGTAATTGAAGACAAGGTAAAAATTAGAATGCAATAATGTTTTAAGTGACTGATTCAAAAGATACTTTAAAACTCAGCGCAAATTTGTTTTCAATAATGCTATACTTTGATAGAGTTTATCACAATAAATATGTTTTCCTATAGTGACCTGTAAAAGTGCCTATTTTTGCACTAACACTAAATGTCTGTTTCTCTCAGTGCAGAACTACCCCACTTTTCGCTCTAGTTACACAAATAGCTATATTCAATAGTTTATCAAGTACTTATTAAATGTTGGCTTTCAGCTTGTTTCATAAGCACTCAACATCTCAAGACAATAAATACTTATCGTTTTTCGGAGGTCTCATTTGACGATGACTTCCAATTCCACTTCCAGACGTCCAATTACATAATTTTATATTAATTTTTGTTGATTGTAGAGAGTGAATAGACGAGGTAACAACACAGTATTTTTCTTTCAGAGCTGCGAGCCAGCGAGACTGCTCTAGAGTCTTACAGTTTGCCATCATATTACGTTTAGATGAGAATAGATTAGAGTACTTTATTTATGTAAATTTACAAATTTTCTTAACGAGTTTAAAAACAGTATTAGTCTATCATCGTCACATCGATCTGTACAGCAAATTATATTAATCAAGAGAATCCTAGTTACGTATTTACATAAAATGGTGTTTACGTACTAAAATCTGTAAGACAAACTTGGCAATATTTTTAACGATAAGTAGAAATTGAAAATGCTGTTCCGTTAGAAATTTTTGGACGTTGCAATAGTGTAGGGGCAGTGGCGCACACAGGGGGGCTTTGGGGATTAACGCCCCCCTCCCTCCGCAAGGACCTTAGGTCTTTATAAAAATGCTGATATTTTTCAATCAAATAGACTATGCAAGATCATTGTTGTATATTTATTATTGGTAAATTTCATGATTTCGCATTTGGAGGAAGCCCCCTTAAACCAAACACCTGGGTGCACCCCTGTATTTCCAGAAATGTGAATGAAAAAGTCTATTAATGTCGAAATATCCATGGTAATTTGGTAATTCATGAAAGTCAAATGTATGCGCTAGATTACATTTTGTTTAAGTCATATATACAACCATGCTAGGGGAAATACCTCTCAAGAGGGTGTTGGTTAGCGAAGATAAGAGAGTTGAAAAAAACCACGAGGTTTGTTCAAAAACAAAACTGGTTAAGAGAGTCAAAACATCAGGGAGTATACTTTGCATGTTAAATTTCATTTCATTTAATCTTTCATATTAAATTATATTGCGTTTTACTTGATAAGTTCTAAAAAGCATACCCAATCTGATCTGTTCAAGTTACTGTTTGTATACAGCATAAATTGAAGCTTAATTTGTTAAAGTTATAGTTAGTAGAGAGAAATGAGCAAAAAAGCTATAGATTCTTGGTAAGAGCTTTGAAAAGTCCGAGATAAAGTTGAGCAATGTGCTTTCAGATTCCTTGTTGCACAAATCCAAGGTCTGTTTAGTGGCATAATGGGATCAAAGTTCGAAATATAGCAATAACTTTTTCGGATAATAAACGATTTTCTCAGTTCAGAGAGCTCAATGTGAACTGGTCTGTATTAATTCTCTCTGGAAGCTCTCTCTCTTTCTTTTGTGAAGTGAACCGAGTAATCCAATATTTATCGCTCAGTCGCTCAGTAACTCCCCGATGCCTACCTTCCTGATGTGGGTTTAGAATGGCTTTCCCCCTTACCCCCTTTCCCCCTTTCCCCTTAATCCTTTTCTCCCCCCCTTTCTTCTCCCTTCTTAACCACCCCATCAGCACAGCACCCTTCCCACAGTAATCCCTATTCCCTCTCCGCCGACACATAATTTAACGACTGCGCCACTAGACCGGCAATTTGGATCTCCCACGAACGACCACTAAGCCAGGTCTACTGCATAAAGTGGTTTAATTAAAAAGAAGGAAAGAAAACGAAACACAATCTCCTGCAACCTATCATTTTGTTCGGTCTTTTTTCGCTAGCAATCAATATTTCAAATTGACTCATCTTTTTTACATCGTGTATTCGGTTTCCAATTGGGACGTTTTGCTTTGTTACACTTTTACCTTCTTCGTGTGTTTTCTATATCCTATGTGGAATGGGCTAGTGACATGAAAATTACAAGCATGTGTAGTTTAATGATAAATTCGCATGTGAATTCCAAATAAGCTATCTAGGTTACGCGTTATCAACCTACACATATCTCGACTTATAAATTTGCCTTGTTAGGTTACTTCTCATTTTCAAGATGGTGATTTATAACGAGTATTGTAGAGACACATAACAGGTTCATGATAATTTTATCTTGATATGCTAAGAACCTAAGATTGTCTCAAAAATTAAGAAATTCAGTACATTTAAGATGAACATTGCTAGATACAAACAGTAACCAATGGTAGTGTTACTAATGTCAAAGGCAGATGATTATTTTAATAAAATAAATATCCTATTTACTTGGATTATTAGCAAAACAGAAAGGCGATCATATCTCCGGATTGGCCCCGAAAATACCCGATTTTGAATTCTACTTAAAACTGCCTATCTGCCACCAATATAAGAAAAAATAATAGATCAATTCAAAAATTTTAGAAAAAATACTTTATCTATGCATACTCTGTGGTCTAAACCAAGGTAAATAGAAGACCCATTGTTATGCTTCAATTTTTATGCTGCATTTGAAAACCCATGAGAAAGTTTAAAAAATAATTTTCTAATTTTCCAAAACTTTCACGCAAGGTGATGAATCTCACATCTGAAAGAAGGTATCAGCGTCAATTTGGAATCTGCTCTTCCAAATATCAATATTTAGGCTAACATGCACCTGTGCTTCACTACGGAATCCCAGAACGAATGCCATTGTTTGAGATCTATTTTGAACTGAGCTAAATGAATCCTACAATTACATCGTCTAACGATATAATGATAAACATTGATAGTTTCAGGTACAGTTCGGTTTCTTGGTTTCTGTTACCTAATTATTGCTTCAGCGAAAATTCAACTATTACCGCAAATTTCTTAAGTCGAGTGATCAATATAGATTAGATCTAGCTGTTGTATAGCATGTATTCAATTATGTATTCAAGAATTCTGATAAAAACATATCTTCAAATAAAAATCTTTGATCACTGGTCATGGGAATCACCCCATGATACTCTTCAGCAGTCTAGCTTCTATAATAGTCACAGAGTCCAGGATTCACAAATTTATTATAGTGAAGGCTCTGCCATGAATTGACGGATAACTAGGGATCATATTTTGTAGTATCAGGGCAATAATAATGATAAGTTGAGCAGGAATAGACAATTTAAAGAAATATAATTAAAAATTTTTTTGACCGAACGAAGAGAGGTCTCGCTTTAAGTCCACCGGTTTGCATTATTCTGTCTATACCGCATTAAAGGCTAAAGTTGTGGACCAAATTCAATGAAATTTTGCAAGGATCTTTCTCAAACATATTTGTTTGAGAGAAACAAATAATTTCTTAAACTTTAATTGAGTATAATGACAATTGATTACTAAATAAATGATAATCAAACAAATTTAGTTAAAATTTTTATATCAACAGACATGTGAACAGAGTTACTTTTTGTGGAAGATATACGTGAAATCGACTAAGAAAATTGAATCAAGGGTGAGGTCTGATGATTGTATTCAATTTTTTGATGGTGATTATCATTGAATTCATCGAGCATGTTCCTCTGTGCAATCACCCTTAATCTTGGGCGTCAGCTGAGGTCTACTGTTCATAGAACTATTAGTTATGACAGGACAAAAAGTTTTCATAGAGTATTTTATTTTTTTGTACCGTTATTAGCATTTCTAGTATATATAGGCTGGTGATAGTTACGCTTCAAATCCCAGCGTTGCCATATGGCAACATAAAAACACGTATATGGGGAAATTTTTCACTCAACTATCATAAGTAGTGGCAGTCCTGTAACGGTTGAAGGTCGGAGAGAAAGAGTCAGACAACAATATTCTGCTCAGTACAAAGTATAGTAGAAACAATTAGTCTGGGCGCGCGGCTGTTTGGTAGTCAGCCATGGCGAGGGGAGTGTTTATCGCTCATTTCTAAAAACACGTGGCCCGTGCGACGCTGCAGATGTCTTCAAGGTCAACTAGTCAACTTTTACAGTACGGCTATTAGTGAAACCAGAGCCACGCGCCCAGACTAATTGTTTCTACTGTACAAGACAGTTTTTGTTCCTGCTTGCTGTTCTACTCAGACTGAAGAAGACAAATTCCATCATGGCTGACCACCACCAGTAAGTTGGCTTTGGCAAATTGTTATACATGGTCCACATATTATATGGTAAAAAGTTACACCATTTTCAGCGTCGGGTTTAGGGGAGGAGGGGGGTTTAAGTGGGTGAATTAGTCGTTTTTATCAGTTTTTCTCGAATATTTAGGAAACTATGCGGTTGAGATAGAAAAGTGTCCTATACAAAAATAATCTACATTAAATTGCAAACAAAAATGGTCTGTGCATAATCTTGCTATAGTGAACGGTTCCAAAGTAACGGAGAGTGTAAAAGTAGGCAATTTTCGTATTTTTCAGTTTTTTTTTAAAATATCACAATACCGCTTTGGAAACTAATTGTTTATGCAGTGGTATGTCAATGATAAGTCCTTAAAGAAATAACAACCTCAACACCCTCTCAAGGGGTGCTACTTTTAAAAGGAAAAGAGGCTTCCACAAGCCTAGTAGCTCAGTCAACTTAGACAAAAATATGTGGTCCTCGAAAGGATTTATTGATAGAGAAATGTGTTTATCACCAATCGCTTCCTCTAAACTTGGGTAATAACATACCTAAAGTCCCCAAGAATGGGGGGGGGGGTGAGACCTAGTTAAAAGTGTGGGGGGGAGTTGAAAGTTACTATGTTAGCTTTTTGCTTATAAATCAGTAAAGATAATTCAAAATGATTTTTTGTTTGTATCAAAGTCAAAGGGGGCAGAATTATGTACAATAATGATCCTATGCATTTATTTTGTAGAATAGAGGTAACTAAATCTATAGGAAATAGGTAATCTAATAGGCAATATTAACATCTAATATTAAAATTGTATTTGTCATAAAGTCTTTCATATTTTGTTCCAATTCAGTTACAGAGATACTCTCTGTAAATTCCTGAAGTAGGGTATATAAAGACAAAATAATCTACACATATTCAATACCCACATCTCGGCACTTCTTTGTTGATTTGAAAGCAAATAATGAATTTCGTACAATCTTGACTAATAGAAAATCAACTCTTAAGCATTGTCAATTTATTGAGATTTTGTCACTCTGAACCGTTCTCTCTTCAGATGACAAATCACCTTTGGGTCCAGTTCTCATAATGATCACCAACAATGGGCATTCATAGATCTAGGAACAATAGCTGTACTCTCCTACAACCCAACAACCTGTTGCTCTAACTCCAACTGTTATAACTCCTGTTGTAACTCCAACAACCAGGTAGAAAATAAATGTGGACCCATCAGAGATCCCCAAGCCTTGGCTTTTACTATAATAGTTCATAGTCCTTTGTAAATATTTATGTTTGGCTTTTGTCAAGAACATGTTAGAATACAATATGCTTATATAATCATGAAGATTAATCTAAATCAGTAGTTGTGATATCACTTTTTTCACAGCCGTTGCCGTATGGCAACGCTTGGCTCTAATATGAGCATTTCATTCCATTATATATCACAACTACTGATTTCTTGTGCGACTTTGTACACTAAATAACGTCATTTATATATTGTAAACTTCTTTTGAAACTAATTTCCAGACTATAGAAGATCAAATTGGCTATTTATTTCCTGCTTTTGCTTTTTTCAGACCTATGACTGTTGCTGAAATTCTCGAAGAACTGCAACGTGATGATTTCGGAGATGTTGATGTAGCTGGTCTATATTTGGAGCCTACAGAGCCAAATATATTATCAGATGAAGATTCTGCTGATGAAGATGAAGGAGGGCTGATTGACAATCTCAGTAGCAGACAGCTTGCAGTGTCTGGTGAATTTTTTTGCAACAACAACAACAGCAAAAGATTATAGGATTTGGCACTGACATTGAAGTTCCATTTGATGTTATGCCTGAGGAATTGTCCACACCTATTGCTGGTGATGAAGCATTCTCTAGTATCCCAGGTGGGTTTGAACATGTTGTACATTATTTTACTAGAATCGTTCAAAGCATCGAGTCCTGACACAGATAGACTGCAGAATTTACCACAGTGGCATAGAAATGAATAACAATCTTATAATAGAATAGATCTGAAAATGTTGTGATCCATTATTGTCAATCCATATTAATAGAACATTACTTCATGTTATATTAGTATGCCAAGCCCATTGAAACAAGAGTTGGAGCTCTTTGCTAAACAGTTCACTTTCACTACTACACAGGGACTTGTATTCAGTGAGTGTGTATACTATCTAGCATGCCTCTAGGTTACTTCCTGCATTCTAGCCATAATTTGACAGACTATTATAGAACAAGACAGCTGATAAAGTATTCTCTGTATCTGATCAGTTGTAGATTTGTGCCCATAAATAAATTTGATTTATTTCAAGTCACAATAATGCTCATTACCACTCTTTTAATTTAGTTCTTCATTTGTTTGTTACAGATGAACAAACTCCTCATCCCAACAATCAATCTACAGTACAGCACAAGCAGTTGAGAACTCAGTCCATGAACATTGCTGTGAAACCATTCACATCCAGAGGTAATTATAGAAAAAGGAAACATGTGCAACTTGCAGAGCCAAATATTCCAACTCGCCCTGCAACAAACCAAGCTTCTGATCCTCCAGTGCGAACATAGAAAAAAAATGATCCATCCATTGACCCTGCTCAACATTTCCCTGAAAGTGATTTCACTAAGTATAAAGATTTTTCTCCTACTGAACTATTTGAGCTCTTTTTTGATGAGGAACTGTTTCTCATGATGATTGAGGAAATAAAAAACTATGCAGCATTCAAAAATGTTCCTGATCCTGGTATAATTGAAGCTGAACTGAAATGTTTTTTTGATGTCCTAATTATTTCTGGGTATAATAATTTACCTGGAAAACGTCACTATTGGGAGTCATCTGATGATGTGAGAAATCATCTCATTTCTAATTTAATGAGAAGGAACCGGTTCATACAAATAATGAGCCTCCTTCATTTTGTTGATAACAATAGAATGGATCAGAATGATAAACTGTGGAAGCTGCGTCCTCTCATAAATAAGTTGAAGAGAAACTTCAGAGAGCATTCTGTTCCAATAAAGCAATTGTCTTTTGATGAGTCAATGATTGCTTATTATGGACGTCATTCCTGTAAGCAGTTTCTGAGAGGTAAACCAATCCACTTTGGATACAAGGCATGGTGCCTCAATACCTTCAATGGGTATATTGTAGATTTCACAATCTATCAAGGTAAAACAGGGAACACAGAAGATGTGTATGACAAAGGATTTGGTAAGTCAGCTGCTCCCTTGGTAAGGATGTTGAATGATTTAGAGCCTGAAAAAGTACAGCCATCCCATCTCTACTTCGACAATTTATTTACTGGACTCAACTTGTTGATTTATTTGAGGGAGCATAATTTTCAAGGTACTGGAACAATAAGAGCAAATTGTATCCCCAAGAATTGCACATTGTGTCCTCTAAATGAATTGAAGAAAAAAGAGAGAGGTTTCTCTGACTACAGTGTCAGCAGTGACAACTTACTGATAGCAAGATGGCAAGACAATGCTCCTGTAACAGTTGCATCTACAATTCATGGTGTGAGTACCCTATCACAAAAAGATATTTTCAAACTCAGAAGAAAACTATCATGGTCCCACGGTCTTCTCTGATAGGAGAATATAATAAGTTCATAGGCGGCACAGATCTCATGGATGAAAACATAAACCGTTTCCGAGTTGGCATTAGAAGTAAAAAGTGGTGGTGGCCTATATTCTCCTGGTGCCTTGATGCTTCTATCCAAAATGCATGGTATTTGTATAACATGGCCAACCGACCAAACAAGATGACACAGCTGGAGTTCAAACGTGCAATTGCTGTTTTCTATCTGCAAACATATGGGACTGAACGCCAAGTTGGAGGAAGACCAAGTTTACGTCCACAGACAACTCCTGCATTTCAAGAGCTGCGATATGATGGACTGAAACACTATGTTATCCAAAAAGAAGGAAATAGAAAACATAGATGTGCTGAAGATGAATGTAATAGTATTGGCTGTAAAAAATGTGATGTTGGCCTTTGTATTCCCTGTTTCATCAAATATCACACAAGAAATTTATAAATGTATTACTGCAAATAAAAATGTATTTACTGTGCCATAAATATACAACAAATCAACAAAAAATAAACACTATAACCAATTTTAGAAAAAATTATTATCTATATTCATATTAAGTAATAAAATACCTACATAATCCTTGAAAATGTTATTTTGTTTATTTATTTGCTTATCAACCTATTGCTATTAGATTGACCCAGCGTTGCCATATGGCAACGACTTATTTTCTTTGATTAGCAGTAAATGTGGCCAATCTGAGGAAAACAGATGTTCAAAAGTGTTTAAAATTACCTATTTGACAATTTTTCACAGGCAGTTTGAAAAAATGAGATATTTCAAAAAACTTGGGCTTTAAAGGGTATTCCCAATTTTTTGAAAAGAGGTCGGTAACTATAGTTCTTCTGCTCACCAGTAGGATAGTTATAACTATCCTTTTTTGAAGGATTAATATTTTGTTAATGTGAATTAAATTTTTCAATAATGCTAAGCCATACTTGAGAATGAGTGTACATAAGCAAAATAAATTATTTTTCTAACATTCAAAGATACTGCGTTTGTCAAAATGCTGAAAACAAAATTCATTGAACTGAGTTTCGCCGCAAGTTTCTCTATCGGAGTTTCACATTTTAAAAAGGGATCAACGTATATGCCATGGAATTTTGGGAAGTAACTTTGTTAAGTAATGACATCCTTTGACGATCCTAATTATTCTCTTTCCTGAAGTGTTTGGAAATGTATTAAAGTAGTTTTATCTGTATTTAGTATTTAATAATAGTCCATTATTTGAAAACCAGGTTTTTATTCTAGTGGTGAGATCATTATTTGCAGAGTTAGATCCGATATGTTATGAGAGAATAGAGACTGGTAGAATTCCCAGGGCAGTCATGCAGTCAATGCTTAAATTCATTGTTTTTACCTTCTGTAACCAGGCTTCTTTAAAATTCCTGTCTTTCTATTCAGGCAATTTATAGTCCCACAAATGAAGTTCCAAAAAAGTTACAATAGTAGTTAAATTCAATTTCTTTAACTTTCTGACCGTTTTGCCTCCCTTCTTTACTGTATCCCTTCCTATCACTGGTTTATCACCTTCATTGTTGAAGTCTGGATGAGCCATGACAACTCACTAAACAATTATAACACAAATTTTAGAACTCAATGCACAGCGCTTGCGTAAGTTTTATTTGCATCCAACTTGCAGAAAAACTTTCAAATGTAAACACTAAAATGCACAAAAGTTTAACTTGCAACGCGGAATGATATATGAGTATCAGTATCACTCAGTGTCAAAGTCGCTGTCACAGTTACCGGTTCACAATTTATTTCAATAGACGTTCGGCGGCTACTGTGAACATAGAACTATATTACAGTTCTATGACTGTGAATCAGTCTTATAGTTCGAATATACACTCTCGCACGCGCATCGTTGTTTACATCGTCTCTCCCTACCGTGAACATAATATAATTTAATTTATGTGCACCCAAAACTATTAGTGTGGCAATATAAAAAAGCAAAATAGCGTCGACCTCAGAAGCCAACCGCATGTTAAAGTCTGAATTTGTATCCAGTTGTGAAAAGTACATCCTTATCATCTCACCAATAGAAACCCTGGAAAGCCCAAAAAATTTAGAAGCCCAGGAAAATAAAGTTACGAATGCAAAACAAGCAGTTGTTCATGCACTCATTCTACGCACATCATCTCCATTCATATAGATGAACGGGACTTGTAATATGAATAATCATTCTCTTGCTTTTCACATATCTTTGTCACTCTTATTCTTCAAATATGCATCTCTCTCACTCAATTGAGAACATTCGAAGCTTCTCCTCGTTTCTACAAACTTCCTGATTGTTCTACTATATTCCATGGCCTTCTCAAAGCATCTAGAAGCCTCCAGTACTTGGAATTATGACAACTTTATAAAGGAGCTCACGTGAACCAGTGAGTTAGTATTAGGCTGCTCCTACATTGGAAGCGGATAAAGTCTGGTCAGCCAATCCGACCAGAACAGATCCGACCGGAACAGACCCGGCGCTCCTACACTGGAGCCAGTTTTTCGGTGCAGTATCAGATCTCGACGAAGAAAGTTGCTTTTACCGGAGTTGTAATTTTTGATGGTTTAAAATATTCCACTTTTGCAAATGGATGAGGAACTTTTTGATTTTATGTTAATGGACAGTAATCTACTATTTAAGATACGCACAAGGAAGTGGGTTCATGAGTTTAATGAAGACCACAGGCAAAGTGAATACTATGCAACCTGCTTACAGCTTACCTATGAGTGGTTATCCAGACAAAATTAAAAAATATAGAATGACTGTTGAAACGTTCGACTACATTTTGTTACTAATAGAAGGGGTTATACGGAAGTGGAGTAGCTTCAGGGTCTGCATAGAGCCAGCAGAAAAACTGTCGATTCTATTAAGGTAAGTTATTGTAGGCAACACAATGTAGGCAACACATCAGTCAGAACATATTTATTTTAATAAATAGAAAGGTAGTGCTAATTATATTTTAATTACACTGAGATATCGATAACAATAACTAGTTTGATTTTCGTCAGACAAGCTCAGACAAGCTCAGACCAGTTCCGACCAGTTCCTCCTACGACAGGCGCCAGTGTAGGAGGGGACACGGCGCCAAATGTGTTTGTTTCCGTCAGACTCGGCCAGATCAAATCAGACCGGTTCCGACCTTCCAGTCGGAAGAAATTCCGCTTCCAATGTAGGAGCACCCTTACAAACTCGCGTGACAGAATTGTGTTACAGATCTCGTGCCATTGGAGTGAACAGCACTCGATTTCAGTGTAAAGTGCAGAGACAAGTGTTTACTATCTGTACAGCTTACTAACAGTTTAAAGATGTTGTGTCAAGTGATATTATTTGGGACTGTCAAATAACGAATTGGACTGTGTTTGTAAGTGTTTAGTTTAAGTTTAAGTGATAGCCGCGAGCCGTAGCAGGTATCTGTTCAATCAGATAGATAAGCTGCGTTCTCGTAGGTCCTGTTTGTAACGGTGACCGATTAGATTGGCCAGCAAAAAAGACACTGTTCTCTGCTGAAAATCACTTCCCGGTGGTTCGGAACCCACCTAAAACTGTAGGTCCAACTCATCAATCACCATCATCCAACTCATTACCCACGCACAGGTCTCAGACCTATGTGGGCTTCATCCTAAAAAAAAAAAAAAAAAAAAAGTTGCTCTTTTTTATCATTTCTTTCTACATTATTGCACAGTTTATTGGACTCTTGTTTCTTTTATTATTGATCGGCCTGTAATTAATTATCCATTAAGTAAAGTAAATAGTAACTGAAAATAAGTATTAGCTTGTCATTTGTTGATCTGTTTTTCTTTATTAATTGAGCTTGCAATTAGTATGTGTAAATAGACTAATTTGTGTAAATAAAGTGCAAGTGTGAACTTGTTGCCAGCCTTATTTTAGCTTTAGAACCCGTAACAATAATATACTATCCAACATGTTGGACATTTTTAAGAAATTTGAATATTTTTAATCTACAATATCCATTGAAAATCATGTCACTACTGTTGAAACATGCTGAACTAATGTTGTAATTTAATGCTAAATTGATGTTGAAATTTACCATTATCTACTTGAGTCGTCAAACAAAATAACATATTGTATTGTTCTTAAAACGGTTAATGAATACTACAGCCTTCGTCCGATAACTGTTATTCAAGAATAATAATAACCATTATGCATCCCGTTTGTGTGAGCCGTGAGCCCTCTGCCATTGATTGCAGCGCATGTTCAGAAATTACCTGATTATTGGTGAAAAATCATTTCTCTATCCAGGGTTGAAACCGGGAATCTGAAAGAGGAATGGGATCATGCTCCACCATTTAAATTATTTATTTTAGTATTGATTCAGACTTGTATTGAGCATTGTCTACCTTAGTGATACTACGAACAGTGTGTTCCCTGACCTTACCGATGAGAAATTAAAGTGCTAAAGTGGGAATATTACTGGTTTTTGTGTATGTGCTACCAGAAGCGGTGACAGACTACAAAAAGCTGAAGCTTACCAGCGATCTAGCAATCGTAATTAAATTTCAGGTAATAATTATTTACATCTTAGCTTGTCCGCCAAGAAGCATTCGACAGTAGTCATGTATTTTAAGTTGTCACGTTGTCTGAAAATCTTGATAATCTGCGATTTTGTGAGTATAAATCTCTTGATTTTCGTGGTTTATTTGTCCTTGCTTGTTGGTGTATATAAATGAAAAACGCGTAGGCCTACTCAATACAGATTTTTTTTAATGTAGGTAAACTTGGTGGCAGTGAGCGTATCGAATCGAGGTAGCAGTGGTACGCACACGTTGTCAGAACAGGCTCTGCGAATTTTGAAGAATAGAATATTAATTCGAACGGATAAGTAGTATTTTTGTTTATTACTATTAGTATTTATAATATCTTAATAATTAATTTACATCATTAATTTGTCTAATATAAATTAAAGTATTTAAATAAAAAGCCATATTCTATTTTCAAAGTTAGGTGTATCGATATTGATAAATTTTCTTGTAATTAAATAGTCTCGAGTTGACAATTATAATAAATTAAGTAATACTTCATTAAACATTTAACGTAAATCAATTGAAAACAATTTTTAGCTTGAAAATGAGTCCAAACAAATCATCTAAATCAAATTGTTTAACTAAACCACAGGTAACTACGCGTTCTCAAGTATTACTAAAAAAATCTCCTTCAGCTCTTAAAGCTACTGTGGATGTAAAAGAAAAGGTTGCTAAACTAATGAGTGATCACACCTAATTAAAAACAAAATTAGAATCATCACTAAAAAATTCTGAGGAAGAACGGATAGGGTTGATGGATCACATAAAATCTCTGGAAGTTATTGTAGAATTGCAGCAGGAAGACCATAAAACTGAAATACTAAATCTCATGAGTCAATGTAGGTCTATGTCAGAGGAAATCGAAATATTAAAATCAAAAATAAACTTAGCTAATGTAAGATCTCAACCTCTGATCAATACAAAAAAATTAGAACCTAAAAGAAATGGGGAAAACACAATTGGTCAAATTAAAACGTATAGTCAGGTTTTGCAAACAGCAACTAAAACTAAAGTGAGGGGAGATAACGATAGGAAAGGTAGAGTACTGCTTTTGACATCCAGTCATGGACGAGACTGCAGTGATCTACTAAATAAAAGATTAAAAAATAAGTATGAAGTTCAGAGCTTTTTCAAGCCAAGTGCCCCTATAAACGCAATCGTAGAGTCAGCAAAGGTGCAAACTAAAGATTTTGGTAAAAACGATTTTCTAATAGTACTGGGTGGCTCAAACAATATAAATGAACCTAATCTAAAACATCTTCCTGAAATAAATGGAAAAATTAAAGAGATTGTGCCACTCAGCCAAAAAACTAATGTAATAATAAGTACAATTCCATATAGGTTTGATAGGCCAGAGCTAAATGAAACCATTAAGTCGACAAATAAATCAATCCATAATACAATCAACAGCCTAAAAAATAAGAATTCTAAGCAATTGGGGATTTGTTTTCTAAATGAAAGGCTGAAAAAACAAAACTTCACTAATCATGGTCTACATCTAAATCAATCTGGCAAAGTAATATTTTGTAATAGGCTGGCAGAGCTGATTGAAAGTCGTTTGCAATCTACTGTCAATAATTCTCCTAAACAATCAATCATCTAACGAACCTTTTTTAGTAAAGTGGCTCAAAACCGGGAAGGGAAAATAGTTTCAAATGATAAATTCATATCTTCAATTGTATTAAACGACGTTAATCGATCAGGAAATCAGGATAGCATTAGTGGAAGGAACTCTTGTAACAATCTGATGGGCTCCCAAGGTTCTAAGAGATTAAGTAGATGTACTTCAATATGCAAAAGCAACGATAACGTAATAAGGAATTATAGGGAAGTACTGACTGTTTTCCATCAGAATATTCAATACATTCGTAACAAAATAGATAGAATCGGTAGTATTTTTGAAAGAAGAGGCTCCTGATATAGTTATTTTCACCGAGCATGGTTTAAAAGAAGATGAATTGTCACAACTTAATATTCCAAAGTATTCATTGAAAGCGTCGTATTGCAGGATATCTCATCGAAGTGGGGGGAGTAGGTATCTTCGTTAAAAATGCTAAGAATATGCAAACTTTCAATTTAAAATATGTAGAGAAATTTGCTGTGGAAATGGATTTAGAAGTTACTGGTTTGAGAGTAAAAATCGACAATAATTTCGAAGTAGCGGTGTTAGGTATTTACAGGTCACCAAATGGGGAATGGAACAATTTTTGCGAACTATTCAATAGGCTTTTAGAGATTACTACTACTCGCTTTACAAACGTTATTGTAGCGGGAGATTTCAATACAGACTTTGCAACACAGAATGAAATGACAGAAGATTTAAGGGTATTATATACATGAATAACTTGGAAATAAAAGTTCATGAATATACCAGAGTCACAAGAACATCACAAGCAATAATTGATAACATTCTTACAAATATAGATTACTCTAAAACAAGATTAGGCGGCTCGGAACTGGTGGGGTTGCATGGTCATAAATCAATTAAAGAGAGTAGAGTAATGAAAGAAATTCAACAATGTGAACAGGGGAATATCGACTGTTTAAAGCAGAATCTGCTTCAAGAAAACTGGAGTAGGGTTTACAATAGCGATAGTTTAAATAACAAATATGATAGTTTCATTAATATTTTAAGGTTTCATATACTATGAGTTGTCCAGTTAAAAAAGTCCCTGTCAAAAGCAAATTAGACAAAATTGAAGAGTGGATAACTGATGATATCCTTGCAGAAAGAAATAGGGTTAAAGATGCATATGATGAATTCAAACTATCTAGAAATATGTTAAGTGAAGATAATTACAAAGCTCTAAAGAAAAACTATACAAAAGAAGTGAAAAGAGCGAAATGTAAGAAAACAGCTGAAATTTTGAATAATAGTGTGTACTTTAACACAGCAGTGTGGGATGTAATAAACAAAAATAGGCAAGTAGCTCATGTAAATGCTTAAACTAGTGTCCCCAGAATAATTAACGAAAGTGACAAATATATTGATGATAGTGTAGACATTTTTAATTTATTTAACAGATATTATCAACTGGTTGCTAAGAATCTTCAAAAATCTCAATACAGGTATTAGTGATGTAAACCAGGAAGAAAACATTGCATTTCTAGGAGTTTTGTTGGATAGACGATTGACCTGGGTACCATACATTGAGAAAATATGTTGTAAAATTTCATCTGGGGTATTTGTCCTGCGACAGCTCGCTAGATTGAATGACAAAAAGTTACTTTTTACAGCTTACCATGGGCTCTTACTGTCACATATTAGGTATGCTATCTTAGTATGGGGTAATTCATCAAAACAAAATATTGATAGGGTGTTTAAGATCCAAAAGAAAGCAGTTAGGTGTATAGAAAGAGTAAATAGATTGGATTCATGTAGGCCGTTGTTCAAGAGACTTGGTCTCCTAACTGTACCCTGCTTATATGTGTATGAAGCTACTTTATATGTAAAAATGAATGATATTAACCAAAATCTTGATGTACATGATTATAATACAAGAAGCCGAGGAGATTATCACTTGGTGAGTCACAATAGTAGCTTATTCAAACAAAAACCTAGTTATATTGGTAGGAAATTCTACAACAAGCTACCGCAGTTTTTGAAGAGTCTTGAAAATATAGAAATATTTAAAAAAACATTTGAAAAAATATTTAGTTGATAAAGCTTTTTATAGTGTACAAGAGTTCCTTTGACATCAAAATTAAGCCTCACCTCAACTAATTGATATAGTAATTAATTATGGTATCTAGTGTATATGACTAATGTTGATCTGACTTGTCTTATACTCCTTAACTGGAGTCTCCAAGACGTAATCTACAAAAAAAAAATAACGCAATGGTTCTAAAGATTGAAATATTAATTGCTATATGTGATTTCGAATCATTGTTTTGTAAGATTAATGTAAATAATGTTTAAAAATATTGAATAATTCTCAATGTTACGTATAGGAAAGCTCCACTTTTGTATTAAAGAAAACGACTGATTCCTGGAAATGTCCAGTTCTCAGTACAATCCTTATTTTAAAGTCAGAGAAATTTGTCGTCCTAAAAACTGGGTAGTCAGCCACTAAACTATATAAGTGAAAATACAATATTAAAATTTGTTTCATTACTTTGAACTCTGATAGCTAATAATCTAATCCAATCCATGTGAATTCAAAGGTCGTTTGTTCTATTTCGATAAAAAGAAGTGTTTTACTTTAGAAATTAATTGAATTTTCCAGAGAAACACAGTGAAACAAAAAATCTAAATTGGGGTAGTCTATTTTATTTAACTGAAATTAAATGAGTCTATTCTAGAAGATGTGTGAGTAAAATTATGATAATGAATGACATGTAATCTATGCTCAACAAATTTGCGTCAAGGTCCTATAATTGTCTCTATTTAGACGGCCCTGACGTTTAGTGCCTCTAAAGCTTCTGAACCTTGTCAAATTCTCAATGGTTGGTAAAATACTGATTAAAGAGGCTAAATCTGTATACCACAGAGACTGATCGTCAAACCAGAACTCGAAACTCGTTACCCGAGCATTTGCTAAATGCTCTCTCGGTTTACAACTACGCGGGTTTGGACAAACGAGCAGCGAACATGGCAGGTAAACACTAAAATTCGCATGTTTCAATTAATTGTAGTGTATTGCTGACTGACCGCTGTCCATTTGTTCGAATCCATGTAGTTGGAAACCGAGTCTTAAAGCTCATTATTATACTCATTCATATTTCAATAATACTGTTGTGGGCAAGGCAAAGGAGAAAGAAGTATAATTATCTGCCTGTGTCAATATTGATTTTCGGAAGCAATTAATTACTCTCCTCCTCGCCTTGTAGTTTATCTGTGACACCTGTGGAATGTTTAATTAGAACTTCGTGGAATTTTATCGAAAGTTGTAGAATGTCTTATCAGTTTATTTTAGTATTCGATAGAAGTTGATAGAAAAATGGAGAGATATCTAGTTCTTTCTAGATTATTGAAAATGTACAAATAGGAGAAACTCTTGTAAAACTCAGTCAGTTGTAATTCGAACGTGATAACGTGGTAAAGTGACAGAGACAGTTCCCGCTCATACAAACCGGTTTACCAGTGAGCGCTTATACAGACCGTTCATAGAACAAACGTCTTTAAACGTGTTGTTAAAGTGATAATCGCAGTATATTGTGTAAGATTATTATTCAGGCTTACTTAACAGTTTATACAGTGACTCGTAATTGCTTGTAGAGTCCCAACTGTTATGTATTAGACGCTTCTCCTTGAATTATTGAACAATTATTATTTTATAGTAGATCGACCTTTTAACATTTAGTGATTGATTTTTGAACAGTAAGTACAGCAAAATCTTTATTAGATGAACATTATCGATTTATCTGCTTCCGATTACATTATTTTGTGTAATAAATAACTGATCAGTGCGAGTTAAGGATAATTTGTGTTAATAAAGTGCGAGTGTTAATTCAAAGTGTTACCACCGTTATTTTAGAGATAGAACCCGTAACATTACTCATATAGGCCATTTTTGATATCAGGCAGATGTAGTAATAGCTAAGTAAATCTGTTTCGTAATACTGTATGTTATTACATAATTTACTTCATCAGAATGGTTTGAATAGCAAAATCCCTGAATTATGGGACAGATCCATATAGACAGACCCTTGTGTACTCAGTAGTACTTTCACAATGTACAAACTGCACAAAGGAGCTCCAAGCTGGATTATAATTACACCATTCAATAATCTTCTCGACCGATTTTGTTCGTTCACGTCTCATTTGAAAGATCTCATCGAGTAGATGTTTGATAAGGTCTTACATTTTGAAAAAGTCATCGTGGACATGAGGAATGAACGATCTAAGTTTCAATTTTTGCCATTGCTTTAATATAGGGATCGGTGAGCTGAAAATTTTCACATTTCAACTTATGATTTGATGATCAGCTGTTTTGACACAAAAAGTTTATTTTTCATTGTTCATTCAGAGAGAGAGGGTGGGAGGATAGGATAGAGAGGAAGAGAGAGAGAAAGAGAGAGAAAAGAAGAACAAGGGGAAGAAGAAAGAGGAGAAGATGAAGAAGACGAAGGAGAAGAAGAAAGAGGAGAAAAAGAAGAAGAAGGGGAAGAAGGAGAAGTCAGAGAAGAAGAAGAAGAAGAAGAAAAAAAGAAAAAGAAGAAGAAGAAAAAGAGGAAGAGGAAGAAAAAGAGGAAGAGGAAGAAAAAGAAGAAGAAGAAAAAGAAGAAGAAGAGGAAGAAAAGAAGAAAAAGAGGAAAAAGAAGAAGAGGGAGAAAAAGAGGAAGAGGAAGAAAAAGAAGAAGAAGAAAAAGAAGAAGGAGAAAAAAATGGAGAAAAAGAAGAAGAAAAAGAAGGAGAAAAAGAAGAAAAAGAAAAAGTGGAAAAAGCAGAAGAAAAAGAAGAAGAGGAAGAAGTGGAAGAAGAAGAAAAGGAAGATGAAGAAAAAGAACATTAAGAAGTAGAAAAAGTAGATGAAGAAGAAAAAGGAGAAAAAGAAGAAGAAATAGGCAACGAAAAAGAAGAAAAAGAAAAGAAGATGAAGAAGAAAAAGAAAAGAAGATGAAGAAGAAAAAGAAGATTAAGAAGAAGAAGAAAAAGACGGGAAAAAGAAGATGGAGAAGAAGAAAAAGAAGAAGTAGAAGAAGTTGTGAAAAAGAAGGAGGAGGAGAAGAACAAGAAGAAGAAGAATTAAACAATTTCTTTAGCACAGGTATGTTGAGAAATTTTTATATTTATCAGCTGATAAAGAATTGAAAAATGAAATTTTTGCCAGCACAGGTATGTTAGAAAAATATTATATTGTTAAATTTCACATGAAAAGTTAATATTAACAACGCAGTTCGTCATGGAACAAGAAATCCAGAATATTATATTGATCGGCTGTTCAACAATACTGCAAAATATATTTTTTATTTAGATAGCCAGCCATGTGATACTTTGATTGAAAAATAACTCATACTGTGCTTAAACTTATCATCATAGGCAATGCTGTCGTTCAGTATGTAGAAAATCTACATTTGGAATGTATTTTACTAAGTTTAATAAAGTCGCACATTCGTGCGACCCGGGATAACCTAGTTTTAAAAAATTGGCTTGTAGAAAAACTCGTTCATTTTCAAAAAACAACACTTTTTATTCATTTTAGCATAAATACATGCTCCAGTCTGTAATCGGAACGGGCTACTAGCTATTTAAAATATACTTTAATACTGTATGCAGAGAACTCTTTGCCTTGATGTCAGAGACCATTTCCCACAAATTTCTTGACTTCCTCTTTATCCTGAAAGTGGGTAAAGTGGAAGCGAACATTTAATAAACCATTGAAAAAATGAATCCTTTGCTTAAGAACTTATAAATACTTTTTGAATATTGTTAATTCATGTATAAAATATAGAAAATGCAACTTTTTCCTGCCTATTTAGCTTAAAATCCATAGTGATTTTGAATTATTATTACAATCAGGGCCACCCAGGCACCCAGAGACCTTTTGTGGTACGGGGCAGATTATTGGCTGGAGGCTTCCTTACTTACCCCTTCACTCTAAATTTCAATTTTCAATCAGTGAGACGATCTTTCAGCTATGCCTAGTTGCCTACTGTACTCAAAAGTATCTGTGTAACTAATTTGAATTATCTTTTAAAGATAAAATTCGAGTTTATTATTTTGGGGCCCCTTATTTTATTTTTATTTTTTCACTTGCTTATATTTGCCAAATTATGCGCTCCCTTGACGTTGAGACCCGGGAAAACTGGCCCTGTTTGCCCCATTTCCTCTGTAGCTTTAGCTACAGTAAATCCTTTTTTTCCAGTTGCAACATTATTTACTCTTCACTTATGAAAACATTTTTTTACTTCCAGTACCGATATTATCGTTTTTTTTCATTGATGCCTCCCTACTCGTTTTTTGGGGCCTCTTTTACAGACTCAATGGGGCGAGTTGTAACCTGGAAAACCATTACCGTCGCTACGTCAAAGCTTTCAATTGAAATCCACGGCGTATCTCTCTCATAGAGAGTTTCACGCTGGGCTAAAGCATAACTCAATACCTGTTGAGTGTTGATTGTAAGATGTTCTCCGAGATAATTGCAATATAACCACCCTTCAATATCTCAAAATACTGGCATCATGACTTTTTCTGCTGATGCTTGAGTTTTGATAGTTGACTCAATGATTTTCGACAGCTTTTGAACTTTTTTACTCACATGCAAAATTTGTATAGCTCATAGAACATTTAACACACACTTTATTAATTTTAGCTATATGCTATTAGATATGTATTAGCTATTTTTCACCATCAGCGATCAAAAAGCTAATCTCAGAACGTTGTTTAACTAATGTGAGATTTTCAAGAAGCCCTGACATAATTGAAATAAATTTTAAGGTTATAAAAGAACAAAGTTTTTTTATTCGCAGGATGCAACTCATCCAGAACATGTACACTTAAAATCCTGAAATTAAACTTGTACTATCAAGAAAAAGGAACCCGAAATTTCCTAACAACACTAAGAAATGCTAGACTTATTTTTGTCTTTTGTGTGAGGTGGGAAAATTTTTTAGGTGCTATTCTGGTAGGCTCCGTGGACTTTCACAACGTGGCGATTCAAACCACAGTCATTATCGTGGCTTTTCACACCACCCAAATTTCAAGCATGGCGATTCACACCAATTGTCTACTATTATGCTATTGCTCCAATCTGTTACTTGTGTCTGTTAACCTAACCTAACCTTATCTTACCAGATTAAATTAAATAATTTTCAGTGTTCAGTAAAAGAATACAAGACTTGTACTGTTCAACTGTACTAGAATATAAAAATTCTATTCTCTGTCAACTAAATTGAAATTCTAAACTATGTTCTTTCAACACATAATCGTTACTAAGTAACATTTCACAGTAACAAATACAAGTAACAGAATAGAACAACAGTAGGCTACCCAGTGTATTGTTGGTGTGAATCGCCACGCTTGAAATTTGGGTGGTGTGAAAAGCCTCGATAATGACTGTGGTTTGAATCGCCACGTTGTGAAAGTCCACGGAGCCTACCAGAATAGCACCTTCTTGCATGATATCCCATAAGAAAAAATATATATCACCACCCACCACCCCCCCCCCCCAAACACCCGAAATTCGTTCTGGGTTCATCCTTGCTCCTGATCAGCGTTGCCAGATACCATTGGCTGATTTTCCCCACAACCAAATGAAAATTTCCTCACTTGAACAAGACATTCCCCACATTTTAAATAACATTCCTTTTGATAATAGAATTGAATTATGTGTAGTAGCAGTGACATGACAAGTACTTTTTGTATTCTGTGGTGGTTGGAGTCATAGAAAAGATATTTTCAAATAAAATTTACTCACCAAGTGATGTGGGTTTTGTAGATGTTTGTAACTTCTGAATTCTCAATGACCATCTGTTCCATCTTTCAGTGCCGCACTCATGATCATGAAAATCCTTCTTGGCCTAATTATTATTTATTTACACGTACCTACCTATCTTCTATTTTCTTACACTAACCACACTAGAATCAGTTCCCCATTTAAAAATCACTCCTATAAATATTACCTACATAACGTTTAAAATCATATTTTCTAGGAATTTTAACAAAAACCGATTTTGTTCCTGAAGCACGTTCTTCATCTGTATTGTATTCACTATCACTATCACTTGATTCTAAACTACGTTTTGAAGAACTGGGGATATCCATAATGATATAAATCATATATAATATGTCCAATGGAAATATTAAAACTACTAAATTATTATTCTTCACTTTGATGTTATGTCGTCACAACGTAATGATGAAAACAATTTTATAAATAAAAGTTATCTAGAGTTATATTAAAATATAAAGCTGTACTGGTACATAAAACTTCAAATAATAAGTTACCGGTTCTATATTTGATTAAAATAATGAATCATGAACAGACCAACACATCATCCTCTGAACACTTACATCTTACATCTTTACATCCAGTGTCTTCGCCACGGTCCATGGATCGGGGAATCGTCAAATTTTTATCTCCTTATCAGGATCGTCAGGGAGTGAGCTCATGTGTTAGTTCACATTAATATGTCCTCAGGTGTTGAAAAGTATGTTCCTCAATATATTCAGTCACTGTGTAATACGGTCTGGTGATAAAATATTGTTTTAGTTTTTTTAGAAAAAGTGAGTTTGAATCTTCTAATGTTTTTGGACTGTCCGGTAGAATATTGAAAAAGTACGAGCCCGCATAGATTGGGGTACTCTTGAACTTGTCTAGCCTATGTTGTGGAAGATCTATGTTGTGCCTGCGTCTTGTATTACAACTGTGCTGATCACATCTCAAGGTATAGGGGTTGAACTTATTGTCAGGATTATAGTTTCCAATATGTAGGTTGAGACAACTGTAAGTACTTTACTCTCTATGAACAGACGTTTACAGTGCTCCATAGAATCTCTTCTTAATATAGTTCTTTCAGGTTGAGACTGAAGAAAGGATAAAGGAATAAATAAATCAACTCTCGGTTCATTGTTACTGATGCAAAGGAAGTGCTAAGCTCATTTTCAGCTTATTTGTTGAAAAAATGTCGATAATATATGTTCATAATTGCTGAGCGCTCGTTTTCCTAGTTTGTTGAAGTTTGTGATCATCTGTTTCTGAGAACTTAATAGGCTACATAGGAATTTGCTGCTATTAAACACGCACCTTGCGCATTATAATATATATAGGTACCTATATATTCATATATTCTAATGTGAACCGTACGTGTTTAATAGCAGCAAAGTCCTATGCCCTATATATACTAGTAGGCCTATACATAAATAGTACACTAGTGTGTGTATTAACATTAGTAGGCTACTGTGCGCAGCATTTTGAACAAGCCCCTTTCAATTACTACTGGATTGGCGATAGTCACTAGTCAGTCACCGAAATATTCCATTCATTATTTTCTTTCTCGCAAACACACTTTGTTAGTTTTTCCCCTCTATTTCCCCACGGAATGTAAATCACCTCCATTTCCCCACCAACCTTTCAGCTAAGCGGAAATTCCCCACTGTGGGGAAAAATCCCCACATCTGGCAACACATCATCTACATCTGTAATTGTAGATGTAGATGATGGACTGTCTAGACCGAGAGACCTTACAAAGAGCAACAACAAATTTATTCACTGTGTGACAAAAGAAATTAGACTGAAATTTTGTGAAAAAAGTTGTCCGGACCGGAAAGGACAAAAAAGGAAAAAAGAGCTGTAAGCCGGTATTTATTAACAGAGAGAGAAGGAATGAGCAAAAGTTGTGTGGGAGGGAGTGAGAGCATTGGAGTGAGAGCATTGGAGCGAGTGACTACAAACGATTGAGAACAGAAGATGAATGTGGCTCTGAGGGTGTGCTGAGAGCGAAACAGTGTGAAAGAAAGAGCGAAAGAAGTTGAATGAGAAGAGTGACTGTGAGCGAGAATGAAAAAGAACGAGAGAAAGAATGAGTGATCGGCAGCTCTTCAAAATAGCGCGCACGCTCATGAACGCGTCACACACACACACACACACACACACACACACACACACACACACACACACACACAACACGAACAATAAAGTACGCCGCTAGTTACAGGCTGCCTCATTCTGTCACGTTCAGCAGTGATGCATTTGCAAACGAAAATTTCCCTCTGAAAGGAAAAGATTTCTACATCGTTGGAGAAAGAAGAAATTTCATATAAGATCAGACTATTTTCATTCCTACCACATCATTTACAATATTTATTAGCGGCCAAAATTCAAAGAAGTTGATTTTTAAATTTCATGCTGAAATTTCTAACAGATTTTTCTGGAATATTTTTCAGTGGATCACTAACTTATTTAATGAAAACTAACTCACAATCATAAAGTTATAGTCAAAAATTATGTCCATTGTTGCATGGCATCGCATGATCGCATCGATGCATGTCGAAAAAATGTGATTGAATGTTATTAACTGAGGAAAAATAAGGGGATTTTGGCCAGTTTCATCATTTTAGGGTGGAAAACTCGTGAATGAAACAAATTATTGCATAAGGATTTACGATGGACCATAATATTCAAGTATCACACAATGCATAAAAGAATCAATTCCTTGATTTCCAAATTTACCAAAAACTGTTTACTAAAAATTTACTCAGAAACTATTGCTATTTGGCCAATAGAAACCGGTTTCCCATGACAAAATATGAGGCTTTTTATCTTGAACGAAATGCTTTCTCATTTATGAAAATCGGATGATAATAAGCAAGATATGATAAGAAAACTGCAATTTTATTAACTCGGTTACCTATAAGTAGTTCTGTGAACAGTAGACCGAAAAGGGGATGATATTTTTAAAAAAATTAAGAGCACTTTCGACTCAATTTCATAGATCAATATTTCATTCATGTTAAACCTGCAAATAACAATTTAAAAAGTCTAAAATTTTGACACTCCCTAGAAATCACCCCTTATACCTAATAAAGGGCTTCTATGTGCATGTTTAGCAGCTCTTAATATTATGGTATCCATCATATTATTGAATGGTTTGGTAATGACCTTATTCTCAATTTACAAACGAATCATTAATAGACAGTTCAATTAACCGGGGAAGTGATAGTCGCGAGCCGTAGCAGGTATCTGTTCAATCAGAGATAAGCTGCGTTCTCGTAGGTCCTGTTTGTAACGGTGACCGATTAGATTGGCCAGCAAAAAAGACACTGTTCTCTGCAGTAAAATCACTTCCTGGTGGTTAGGAACCCACCTAAAACTGTAAGTCCAACTCATCAATCACCATCATCCAATTCATTACCCACGCACAGGACCTATGTGGGCTTCATCCTACATAAAAGGTCAAGTTTTTCACTTTTGTACTTGATAAAGAAAGATAAGAAAGCTCAGCACTGCAGTCCGCCGCTAGAACTTGTCAAAATTGGACTGTCCTTGCGCATACCCGCAAAAGTTTGAGGCTAAGGTGCACTAGGAATCGTTTGTAACAAATTTTGCTGCAAAAATGTTAGCGTTTCCACTCGCCGCAGAATTATTTGCAACAAGTTCACAACAGAATTTGTTTGAGTAGAAACAGTGCTTGAAAAAGCGCTGCAATTCCCGGAAGTTAGAACAGGAGAGAAATTTAGTATTTCGGGTTGGTGGTTGGCAACAGTGAGACTCCTATCACGTTCCTGTATATTTCGCCGGCTTTCTCCGATTCTTCCACTCTTCTAATTCTATGGTGAGTGATGTTAGTTCGTCGGACCAAGACAGTTAAATGACAACCGATCAGGGCAATTGCAGTTGATAATGGTGTTTTATCACTATACTTTCTCTTTCTTTTTTACTCTTTATTTACTACTCTTTCACTTGATGAGCCAGAGCCAGGCTGTCGTAAATTACTTTACAGTGAAAAATACTGCACTGTAACCCAGGGGCGAACCCAGAATTATTTTCAGGGAGATATCAACTAAAACATATTTTGGCGGAAGGAGGGGTATATGATTTTGTAGAGAACGTCCCCCCCCCCCCATGAAATACATTAATGAAGCTTTTTTAAGTGCAGATTGAGAATTTTGCATCGATCTCTATACTACTACAAGTTGTAGTAGTATAGATATCTATGGAATTTTGCTCATCAGTTTAGCCTACTCACATTACAGCTTTCATTTTCAGAAGGTAAATGCTGAGTAGAGGATAATATAAACAGACAAAGTAAACTCTTAGCGTGATTAAAATACATTAAAATGATTGGAGGTATAATTAAATCTCACGACTGAGATTGTATATCGTTAACAATCAGTTCTGTTACTTTTCTTTATGTGATTATTTTTTCTCTATTCATACTATTCTTAGCTAAAGTAACCCACAAATATACCACTTTATTTTATTAATGTATGAATGTTCTTGTATTACTTATCTAAAAATGTAAGATTAGTTTGTTAAGGCATTTTTCAAACTGCATAAGTTTATTTGTCTTATAAAAAATTAAATAATTTCACAAACGAAAACTGCAGACCCGAAAACTTATTCGAAGAGCCTAGAGCCTAACCAGTTTACTACCAAAATCAGGATTTTACAAAGTTTGGAATGAGTAAATTGAAGAAGCGGCAATTTCCCGCAGCCTTTCTACGTATAACAAAACGTTTGTGTTGAAGTTTGCATGAAGTATATTATATAAGCTCTTATATTTTTGATGGGTGGAATAAGCGTATGCAGTATGGCAGACTCTTCAAGTAACAGTTTGTTTTTTACTATTGATGGTTCAAACATTGCAAGAAATAAACGGGAAATCTACGGTACATATGAGAAGATAAACTACATGTGCATGCAAAATTTATAAATACATATTGTATATCGTGAATGACCTGTTAAAGGAGAAATAGCACTTCATTCATCTCCAGAGAATTTTGTAGGTCTGTAGGCTTTTAAGTTCAAAAATAAAGTTTCATTTTAGATTTTATTATATTAAAATATAATTGATATTTGCCTACTTCTTCGTCTTTGTTCACACTCCTCTTCCTTTTCTCTTTAAGATTAAGAATACCCCGGAAACCTACAAGTATCGTAGTTAGCAAGTACAACTTGCTATTGAGTTATGAGCTTCAGTAGTCTACTTTGTAGGTAAATTCCAGATGCTGCAGGGCTGCAATAATGAATCGTCTTGTGGGGGGGGGGGGAAGCGCCACTCCCTGCCACCCCTGACTACACCTATAGAATATAGAATAGAAATTGATTTATTCAACACAGCATATACAGTTACATACAGTTGAATATCGTCTTTACCAGCAGCATCAATTGAACAGAATTAAAATGAAATGCAGAGAACATAGCAAACACACAGCAACAAACAGACAACGAACAAAAAGAACATGAACAAACGATCAACAGTGAACATCCTTTACAAAAAAAAAAAAACATGTGATAATACTTTAAAGCTAATTGTAACTATATTGACTAGATGTATATTTGTTACTCCTCTCATTCATAACTAAATACTAACTACTAGACTTTTTTAGAATTAATAATTTTATTGGTTGACCAAAAACTCCTGCACACTATAATATGCCTTTCTCACTAGAAAAGCGAATAAACCTGACTTGAAATTGTTCATATTATTTGACGCCTTCAGCTGTACTGGCAAATGATTATAGAGTTTTGACCCAATATAAGAAGGCGTCTTCTGAAACAATTGAAGCCTGTGTCGTTTAACTGCTATCTGATTGCCTCCTCTAGTGTTGTATTTGTGTATTTGGGAGTTAATAGTATGTTTGGAAATATTGTTGTGAGTGAAGACTAGAAGTTTGTACATGTAAATCGATGGCAAAGTCAAAATTTCCAAGTCTATAAAAGCGTTTTTGCACGATTCATTGAACTTAAGTCCAGCCAGATATCGAATAGCTCTTTTTTGTAATATAAATATTTTATGGAAGTGCACACTAGGAGCACCGCCCCACAATTCTATTCCATACGCCGCATAAGAATAGAACAATGAAAAGTACACCATCTTAGCAACTGGCAATTGCACATATTTTACAATATTTCTAATGACAAATAAACCCTTACTGACCTGATTGATAACCTTATCAACATGCTCATGCCAAACCAATTTGGAGTCTATCCTTAGACCGAGCAGATCCACAAAATCTGCATTTTCAACAGTATCACCACCAATATATAATTTTGGCTCAAAATTTTGTCATCTCAAACTAAAATTTATCATCTGACATTTATTTGAATTAACTGTGAGAGACAAGGAATTAAAATACTGTACTAAGCTGTTGCAGACTAGATTACACTCCATCTCAAGTACTTCTAAACTTTTATCATTAAAAATCAGAGAGGTATCATCAGCATATAATGTCATTTTGTTTCTGGGTACGACTGAAGGGGCATCATTAATATACAAAATGAAGAGGAGAGGACCCAGAATAGAACCCTGAGGTACACCTGATGTTAATTTAATCAAAGATGAAGATTTTTCACTGTGATCACCTGGTAGTGAAACATACTGGTAACGGTTAGACATATAGGACCTTATCAGATTAACTGCTGAGCCTCCAATACCAAGTCTCGTCAACATTTCATGTAGTATACCATAATCCACACAGTCGAAAGCTTTCGAAAGGTCAAGCATTACTCCAATAGTGTAGTTACCTTTATCTATATCACTTACTATACCTTCAAAAAAGTCTATCAGAGCTGTAATGGTGGACCTGTGCTTTACAAACCCATGTTGGTTAGGAGATATAAGATTGAGCTTTGTCAAATATGTCACCAATCGCATGAGGATTATCATTTCAAATATTTTAGAGAGAGCTGTTAAAATAGAAATAGGTCTATAATTATTTATATCAAACTCATTTCCCTTCTAGAACAATGGGAGAACTTTGGCTATTTTCAATAAATCGGGAAAGTTACCACTATCAAACATGGAATTAATAATATGGACAAGCGGCCATACAATAGCTTTCTTGCAATGTTTCAGTACCTTCATAGGAACATCATCATAACCAGTGCTGCGTTTTGACTTTAGTTTATCTATGTCTATGCCTATTGTCTTTGATATAGCAGCTTTTATTACTATCAGGGGTCTGTTGCATAAAAAAATACAGGCTAGTAATACTAGTCCTAATTTGAGCTGCGCAATTCAAAATGCTTCTCAAAATAGCTTTGATAATCTAAAAATTGATTAGCTGACTAGAAATTTTTCTGAAATAAAGCTACTATAAAATAGTAATAATAATACGAGTAACAGCGGTTTCTTGCTACACAAAATACCATACACTGGTAAATTGAATTTTTTTGTATAATTGACTAGTTTTTCTAGTCCATTCATGCAATAACATTTTTTCCTGGGATTAGTAAACCCCCTTTCCTCTTAATTCGCACCTGATTACTATTACTTTGCTTAACTTTTAGTTCCTGAAAAAAGGAAAGAAACGTTGCAAAGTTATAAAATAGCACACACCTTTTCATGAAAGGACTTTGTCATGACAAGAGCGTGAGTCAGTGTATGGGAGTCGTAGCAATTCGTCCAAGTAGAAGGTCATCGGAGTAGAAATTCGTCCGATGGTCAGGTTTCAAGTAGTTTTGGGGTCAGTTAGTTTGGGGTCGTATACCTGAAGTAGTAGGGTTGTATAATTATTGTGTTTAGATACGGTAGTATTTTAGCAATATTACATTCACTTGATGTATGTCGTTCAATGGCAAATTAGCTTGATCTATATGTTGTTTTATGCATCAAACTACTGAATGTATGAGGTGGTTTAGTCACATCTAGCCTTGTTAGCCACCCAGGGAAGGTTTGTTTAGGCGCGCGGAGCGCTCACTGTGTTTGGGAGCGGTAATGTTTTGGAAATGCTATGATCACTTAATTTATATCGTTTTATAGTTTCTAGAAAGTAGAAATACCCGGTCAATGAAAAAATAATAGAAGAGTTTCTAAAGTCGGGAGAAGACTCAAGTTGCTACTCCTTGGTAATGCTCACAGAAGCGTAAAAACCCATCAGACGAAATGCAACTTTTTCCAGGAATTTGGGTTTTGGACGAATGACTACTCGGACGAACTACTACAGAACCCAGTGTGTTAACCGACACTAACTCGTAAATTAAGATTTTGAAATGAAAGAAAAGAGAAACCTGCTTGACAGAGAGTAATGATGGTTCTTTTTCGGAACCAATTTTCTCAGTTTCAATGGCCTGTCACTGAAATTTCCATGCATGTGCGTGCGTGAGTGGAACTGAAGATGTCCTTGTCCTTTTTCCTACGAAGAATCCAATATGTCCGATGGGAAGACAATATGGTGCGCGTTTTACATCCTTGTGTCATTCGTCAGACCTCTTTCAAGCGGTTTTGTTCTTGTCTACCATAGGCTACTACTTATCATTGTCCAAAGTTTCAGTCCTTAGGATTACTAACTTCATGACAAAAAACTTTCTGACAGTTCCTTGAAAACTTGTGTTTCTTTAAATGACTTGGGTTGCCACTATCGATTGATTAAGCTGGACACTTCAGACAGGCGCGAACCGAGGGGTGATTGAGGAATAATGGGGATACACCCCCCAAAATTTTTAAAATAAGAAACTGGATTTTAATATTTTATCGGAAATAAGCACCTTTTTTCTAGGTTGTATGCATCCCTCCCCAAATATTTTCTTGGTTGATATCCCCCTCTCGTGAAAATTCTGCATTCACCCCTGACTTCAGATATTTTTTTCAATGGACTACTGAAATTAATAATGAAAAAATATTTTTATCCCTCCATTTCGCACACAAATGCAACAAGATCGAATAACGAAACGAAAATCTGAAATCTGGAACAAAATTCAAAATTATACTTAAAATTATAATTTAACTGTTTTGGTGCTTCGTTTTTAAAGCAAACTTTTAAATTAATATTCTTGTTTTGGAAAGAATTAGTAATTGTGCTTCAAAGTGAAATTTCTAGTTTAACATGGATATAACCTCAAATTTGCATTTTTTAGTTGAACATTTGTAAAGAAAGCAGTAGTGGGCTGTGCCTGCTGTATCTTTACTTGATAGTGTTTCTTGTAGTAAATAAATAAATAATTCGAAGAGGTAGCCAAAATTCAGTTGAACTCAAGCTCCATTCGTTATACAAACTCTTCAATTATACATATTTGAATTTGTAATAACTTTAATACAATATTGCTTCATAGAAGCGGATTAATGCTAAAGGGCAATATTGTAAATATTATACTAACACTTGAAATACTCACCAACCACACTTTGTGTGCATGCTCCCTGCTTCAAAATTGGAACATGCAAGAACAAACAGTAGGATAAGCTCATGAGTAATTAGGAATATCCCAAAGGAGAACTAGCAAAGAGGGGAGACAACTCATCCTTCGCATTAAACTCGTGTCAGAACGTTGGTCGGTTCGGTTTAAATGGAGTTGAAGTTGATCTTGCTTCCTCCTTACTGCACTCCCAGCCTTATCTACTCTTATCTACGTTTGATCTCTTTTTCAACTCCCCTTATCTTCCAAACAAGTTCTTACTTTTTATTCAACTTTTTTAATTTTTGGTGGGGGGGGGGGCGGTAATATCAACAAAGAAAATATTTCAGAGAGGGATACCAGCTACAAATGAGTTGATGTCTTCGCTTATAAGACACAAAAATAGATGTTTTTTGTGTAGTATGGAAGTTTTCGGGGGACTCGACCCTTTTGCCCCCCCCCCCCCCTCGCGGTTCGCGCCTGCTGTTTACCCTCTGTCTATGGTATACAAATAGACTACTTTTTTCTACTTCATGTGGAATATAAAGCTCATTCTTTTTCTCTCTTCATCTCTTCCATGGTTCTTTCTTCTACTGTTCATTATTCTTGTTCAATTTTATTCTATGTTCTTATGAAAGTGGAACAATCGTCCAATTCTCTTTCAAGTTGCAGACCATTCGGCTATTTTTTCTAGTAATTATTCTGCTGGAGTTTTTTGATTCTTTTGTTTTCAGTTAGCAAGACGTGGGTTTCTGTATGTAAATGTATTTGTGTAATCATAGGCGTAGCCAGAAATTTGTCAAGAGGGTATTTCGTCAGCCAGACGCCACTCCCTTAAAAACTCCATTCATAATATTCTACCTCAGATATGAGGTACTATTCTGGACTTCATTATAACCCTCCCCCTCGTCATACCAATCAGCAATTTCTACTAATAAAAAGCACTCTCAAAAATTTGTTACTTTTGTTAAAATATAATTATTTTACTAAAATAATATTGGAATTTAATGTCTTAAAATCTAGATTGCTTACAGAAGGCTACAATAACTGAGTTACAGGTCCTAATAAGCCCTGACTGTGATAACCGAAAACAATAGTCAACCTTTACATTAGTAGTTTAAAAATGTAAGAGTTCTATAAGTAAAATTATGCTGGCAACACATGAAATTAACACTCTTACTCTATTTACACAAATTACTCTTAAAACATGCTTTAATCACAAGAAAAACCAATAAGAAAAGGAAAACAGATCATTGACGTTCATCTAATAATATATTTTCGGTATCTCTGTACGAAAATTGATTACTCACTATGAATAGGCCGATCAATAATTAAATAAACAACTATCCAATAAACTGTTCAATGAAGTAAAACGAAATGTCTAAAAACCGTGAAACACTCAATAAATAGAACACTTACGAAGCACAGTCTGATCACGAGCACTTGATGTGCATAAAAACTATGTCTTTTAACTCTGTCACTCAACTGCCACTGGATAAAATACACCGTCAATCAACTGGCACTGGATAATATATACTGTATGTATAAACTGGATATGTAAAGGATAAGCATAAACTGGATAAGTATCAACTGCCACTGGATATGAACGTTGTGAAGAGTAAATGACAAATTGAAAACTGTTTATGTGGACTACTTCTTATATAGTGATTTCATTCATACTAGCAATATCTTGATGTCTCGATCACACATAGTAGGCCTAGATTCTCAAAAGTTGAAGCAAACACTAGAACTAACCTGTGTAAAAGGGGTGAGAGACGTATTGGGAGAGAGACGTAAACAAGTGTCAATTTACAATCTGTTTGAGGCACTTTCGTCAATCAATGGAGTAATGTTCACAAAAACAAGTAGTATTGACTATTGTTTTTTTGCATCAAAACAATAGTATCAAAGTAATAATCTATAACAATTTAACGAAATATTTGTCTCTCGTCTCTCTTGAATAGAAGGGGGTCCGGGCCCCCGATTTTGAAAAAGTAACCTTTCTGAAACCGCACTTAATTCTTTTCTGGACATAAATCATTCAACCCACATTATGGGTCAAATTGAATTCTATCTAGTGCGAACCCGACGAGTAACCTGCTTGGCCTCTGTATGTAATCTTTTAAGGCTGTGCGCAGGGTTTCTGTTCATAACTTTTTTAGAAGCTTATTGTATTGAGGGTTATTAGGGGTTTGAAATGTTATCTACTGCTGGGAGATTTTTTTTTCATAAATTATTTTGTGAAATATGGGGGTTAAACGGTTTTGGGGGGCAATTGATCTCATCTAAGAGTAATTTTGAACGTTTAATAAATTTTCTGTACTTAAAAAACACCTCGAAGAATAAAATTTCATATTTGCTCCAATTCAGCAATTAGTTTTTTTTTCAAAATACTTTTTTTTGAGTATTTAAAAAAAAAAATTTTTTCAAAACATTATTTTGAAAAAACTATGTTAGATTGAAAAAATGTCATTCTATTTCTCAAGGTTTCTTTTAGTTATGGAAAATTTATCAAAATTTTAAAATCACACATAGGTGAGATCAATCGCCCCCAAAAACCGAGAAATATCATCTATGAACAATATATCACAGAATAATTGAAATTTATTTTTCTCAGCAATAGATAACATTTCAAAGTCCTAAAAATATTCAATACAAGAAACTTGTGAAAGAAATAGTGACCAAAAAACCTGCGCACAGCCTTTCTGACAGAATGTGCAGGCTGCGCGTGCCCTGCTGAAAAGTCCTTCAATGTTTCCATTTTTTTATAAGGAGTTTGAAAGGATTATTTAATCCTGGATGGATCTTAATTTTTAATGTTTGTCCTTCCAGGACATCCTGGATTTTTTCTCCGTATCCCACATCCCAATCCATTAAAAAATTCTTACTATTTGTTAAAAAGAGCTCCATTAGAGAAGCAGGCTTCGGGATCTGTGGTGGGTTCACATTTATTTTTTACCTGAAGTTAGACGAAGCAACAGGTTGATGGGATCGGAAAAGGTTGTCCTATTGTTTGTAAAGATGGAAATATTTCTTCCTTCATCTTTTTTCTATTGTTCTATAATAGTTTGAAAGTTTGACCAATTTGTTGATTTTGAGTTTTCCTTGTTGGTGTTGACTATAGAGCGCACATTTTGGAATAGATATTTTGTGGAGTTGTGAGACAAAAACTGTTATGTAATCAATGTAACTTGTAATAGTACTTGCAAATTGTTATACATGGTCCACATATTGTATGGTAAAAAGTTACACCATTTTCAGCTTCGTGTTTAGGGGTGGAGGGGGGGTTAAGTGGGTGAATTAGTCGTTTTTATCAGTTTTTCTCGAATATTTAGAAAACTATGCGGTTTAGATAGAAAAGTGTCCTATTCAAAAATAATCTACGTTAAATTGCGAACAAAAATGGTCTTTGCATAATCTTGCTATAGTGAACGGTTCCAAAGTAACGGAGAGTGTTAAAGTGAGCAATTTTCGTATTTTTCAGTTTTGTTAGCAGCTATTATTATTGAAATTATTTTTTAGAATTTTGTTTTTATGTTACTGTAGGTATTTTTTGTTGAAAAAACAACATTCGAATATTTATTTGTATTGTATTAAAAATAAGCTCTGCACTGCAATATTATCATTTTTATTTTTTATTGAATATTCAAATTTTAATATACGGTTTCTTTTTTATTTTTCTGTTTATACATTAGTTTAACTCAGTACCTATTTCAGTCATAGTATTGTCATAGTAATAGTAAATATACAAACTTAAATAGATAACTCAATTAACTTATTTTTACGTCTTGTGAACAGTGCAAATACTTGCTTTCTGACGATCTGCTATGTTATAATGAGGTGCCGAGCCTGGCTCGGCTCGGAAGACGTCCACTAACTAGCGAGTCCCAGCCGAGCCCAGCCGCGCTTGTAGCCCTGCGCGAGTCTGGCTGGGCTCGGCTTGGCTCAGGAGAAAACAGCCCACTAACTTGTGATTTTCTCCCGAGCCCGGCTGGCCGAGTCTTACTCGCGAGCCAAACTCGCTAGTGTGTGGGCATTGTCAATTTATTGAGATTTTGTCACTCTGAATCGTTCTCTCTTCAGATGGCAAATCACATTTGGGTCCAGTTCTCATACTGATCACCAACAATGGGCATTCATAGATCTAGGAACAATAGCTGTACTCTCCTACAACCCAACAACCTGTTGCCCTGTACACTACAGGTAGAAAATAAATGTGGACCCATCAGAGATCCCCAAGCCGAATGTGCTAATGGAATAGGTTATGGGGGTTTGTCGTGGTTAGAATGGAAAGAAGGTAGCTTGCAGTTACTCATTGACTAAATCGTATAGATGATTGTGATTTTCGCACGTTTACAAATTTGCATATGAATGTTTAAAATCAAAATTATCAACATCACATAGATATATACAGTAGTGAACTCAGAAAATACTATTTTTATAGTGCAAAGAATTATGTACAATGATCTCATTTGTATGATATTAATTACAGTAATGACCAGAGAGTATAGAAGAAGAAAAACTTCTATTTTACTTCTATTCTCTCTGGTAATGACAATCTAAGTGATGCAATTACAGGAAATAGCGAAGTTTGGAGAGAGAGAGAGAGAGAGAGAGAGAGTGTGTGTGAGAGAGAGATAGAGAGTGTGTGTGAGAGAGAGAAGAAATAGTGTTAAGAGTACGCGAAATAAGTGTTGGTGATGGATGCTTTACCGTGGTTTGGGTTTTGGGTAGTAGGCTTATTAGTCAATGAGAATGCGGATGAGTGAGAGGGCAAATTTGCAACTGACCGTCATCCAGAAAATCCCCCGTCAGGACATTCACAAATTGTTTTCTCACACGCATACTTATCTAGCAATAAAAATACACACACGCATACGCACGCGCACTCGCAAGAAAGCAATAAATTAGTGGACACCTGTTGCCTACAGCAACTCGTGAGTGGAATAGAAATAGGTGCGCGCGCATCCCACTACAAAATCTTTCTCGCTTGTTAACAAAATGCGCCTCCAGTAATAATAATAATAATACCTACAGGCTTGTGCGCTTAGCGCCGGCACTTCACCCAGGGGTACGTACATTAATTAATGCAATATTAACAAACCACAGTGATCTCCATGTTTGCTTTACTTCCGTACTCCCTGTTTGGCCAACTCTTCATCCCTTGAAGTCTTCTCAGCCTATAGTAAATTCTAAGTGCTTATAAGGCGCATGAACCTGTAGGCCTAATGAAGATGGTTGACATGGAAAACTCTTACAATTTTAGCAAATTTATTCATTCATTGTATGCCAACAACAAATCTAATTTACAATAAACGTTTTTGATGCTGTCTTCTGTCAACGAAACTCTAGCACTCCATGAATGCTAGTAACATTATAATTCCTGGATTTCTTGTTCCATGACGAACTGCGTTGTTAATATTAACTTTTCATGTGAAATTTAACGACTTGTAGTCAAATATTTGTTAAGAATAAGTATAATAACTCACTTAATCTGGCCGAGTACTTTTGAATCTATGAGATCCATCTTCAGAGGCTCCTAGATCATCATGTCAGTTTACATAGGACAAACAGGCCGCACATTCAAACAACGTTACAAGAAACACTTTCAAGCCCTGACATCCAAAGCTGAATCGAATTTTGCCGACCATATCATTCAAACTGGACACACTTTTACTGACATCAGTGCCAACCTACACATTCTACACATAAAATCTAAAGGACACGAACTCAACACCTTGGAACAATTTGAAATATACAAACACACCACACACAATAAACAAAACATTCTCAATGGACAACTAAATTTTAAATCTCACAAACTTTTTGATCACATTTTACAAAAACTACAACACTTCTAACCAAAAAACTGACATGATGATCTAGGAGCCTCTGAAGATGGATCTCATAGATTCGAAAGTACTCGGCCAGATTAAGTGAGTTATTATACTTATTCTTAACAAATATTTGACTGCAAGTCGTTAAATTTCACATGAAAAGTTAACATTATAATATTAGGCTATTACATTTGTGGAGGACTCTAACATATTTGTGGCTGTCCTACTATACATAAAGTGACACATGCTAAATACCTGGAAGTTATAATTAATGAGCGCTTAAAATGGGATAAAATATTCATATTAAATCTATTTGTAAAGAAATGAGATATTTGTAAAGAAATGAGATATTTGTCTTTTAAATTTTACCAAGTTCATAAAATACTAAAACGGAATCAACTCAAAATGTTGTATTATGCTTTGGCTCATTTTTTATTACAATATGGCGTAATTGTATGGGAGGCTGTTATAAAAATAATTTGAATGAATTATTTGTCTCTCAGAAATTGATAGTAAAAAGTTTATTTTGAATAAACCTTGATTATATCCTATAAATTTGATGTGATGACAATAAGACAACTATACGTAAAAAATGTAATTAGCTAAATAAGAAAAAATAGTCATCACTTCCCTATTGCTCCAAATACTTTTTTGAACCACTACAGTTTAAGACCTTCAGCCAGCAAGTTTAAAATAGTTTACACTAATATCGAAAATATTAGGAGGCAGCTGATATGTAAGTACCAAAATCATAAACCAATTGGAGCACTAGGTTTTGAATCCGAGAATTACTAGGAAAGCTGAACTGGAAATTAAAAATTGGGTTTTGAGTAATTACTTTTTTAATTTTGATCTGTGACCAAATGGATTTCATTTTCTTTTAACGTTTTTTGCCTGTTTTCTTCCGGAGCGTGTTCGATGTTACTAATATTGGTGTTTGTGAAAAGTGAACTCGCTTGCTTTTTCCTTCTTTCTGTTCTTTATTCGCCCTTTTTCTTATTTAAAACAATCGTTCTCCCCTCTTCATACCGCCGACTTTCTCCCCTCTTATTCCCCTTCCTTTCTCATTTCCTTTTTGCACTTATCCTAAATACATGGCCTTGCCATAGTTGGGTAAGTTTTCGCTCTCCTGCACACCCCACCATGGAGCCACCTATTTTTAATTGTCTGTTTATTATTTTTAGTTCTTTGCTTTATTGTTTTGTTTTTGTGTATGTTATTGTGTGTTTAATAAACTGAATTGAATTAAATTGTGTTGTAAATGTGTCTCGTGGTCACGAATGGTTGAATATTCGGCTTTTCTGATCGCCTCATTTACTATAGGAGACGAACGAGCTATTCGCCGAAATATTGCAGGTATGTCCACACTTGAAAAGTCATTCCCATATTTTTCATTCCAAAAATAATCACTCATTATTTTAAATTTGATTAATATTATTAGGCTATGCATAATATCAGTCTCATTATAATTCAGCACGGATCAAAGCTTTTGAATGAGGGTAAAATATCAAAGTTTGTTGATAACTCACAAACCAAAAATTGTCGGGCGCCAAACTGGGCTGGCGACAAAGTGGCTAGCGACGACAAGCTGGGATGGTTTTCCAGCCCATGGTGATGGCATTCACCACCAACCTGGCATATTTTGGAATGCAGCTCACGGTGATGGCGTGCAAGTTTGGCGCCGGCTGACAAAGTCAAAAGTGTGCCAGTTTGTCGTTGCATGCACCGCTAACCTGGCACACTTAGGAATTCCGCCCATGGTGACGGCGTGCAACTCTGACGTTAGCCCAGCTTGTCGGCAGCCCAGCTTGTCATCATCCCCCCCTTGACCTCAGCCCACTTTGATATCGTCCCAAATTGCGGGTTAATTACGTATCCATCCCTTATTAAGAATAGATGAGTGATAGTCAAATTTCAAGGGTAGAGGGTGGTAGCGCAGGGAACATCATAAGGCAACATTTATTCACATTTAAACCCCCCCCCCCCCTGTGACTAATTTTAAAATGGCGTCCCAAATAGGAGAAAGCTAAGAGTTTTTTTCATGGTTGAAGATTTCTCCATAAATCCATTATTTTTCAATAGGCTGAACTGAACAAATGCATGGACATTTTCCTGTTACATGTTCTTGAACATGAGAAAATCCAAGACATTTAAAAAACTCTTTCAAATTCAGGAGTATTTTCTCCATGCCTTTGTATTACTGTTATAGTAATTTTATTATGCTGTAATAATAACTCTAGAATTAGTAGTTTTTTTTTTAGGATGAAGCACACATAGGTCTCAGACCTGTGCGTGGGTAATGAATTGGATGATGGTGATTGATGAATTAGACCCACAGTTTTAGGTGGGTTCCGAACCACAAGGAACTGACTTTGCAGAAGAAAATACAGTCTTTTTAACCAATCCAATCGGTCACCCTTATAAAGAGGGCCCAAGAGCTCGTAGCTTAACTTTATCTGACTCAATAGATACCTGCTGCGGCTTCAGTCTTTAAACTTGCTCCAACTATTTACGGTAGTGAGTAGGACTTCAATACAATCTCTGTGTAATTCATTACTCTGCAGTTAGTAGGAGTGGCTGGAATATGTTTTATGCACGACTCTGTTTACGATCCGAATGATGTTCTGTCTGGTTGGAATGATCCTCAGCTGAAACCAAAGCCTTTTTTTCATCTTGCTACCCTCTCAGCTATTCTCCCCTTCGTCAGAACCCTAATATCCAGCTACCCTTTCATTCTGTCTTTCTTTCTTCCCCACCGACAAACAGAAACAGAAGCAGCCTTGTCAAACTAAACACTCTCTCGCTCTAACATAAAACAATCTAGTATTCTCCATCTCTTTCTTACCCATATTCAACCGTTCTTTTCTTTTCTCTCTTCTATTGCCCCTTCTCTTACCCAGACAGTTCGCTCTCGGACACACTCTTTCTTTTGATCTCTCTTGCTCTTACACCCTCGCACTATTACTACTTCGTAGTCACTCTACCTCATACACTCTCTCAAACTCTATTTTTCTCTCTCACACATCCCTCTTTCTGTCTTTCTCCTATCATCTCTTACTCAATCCCTCTCACTCTTTTTCGTCTCCTATTTGAATAACAAACGGGTGCTGAGAGTCCGTCCGACACCAAACACAGAAAGTGTTTTTATTTATTCTTTGATGTCGCTGCTTTCCGAAATAGTGAGCGTCGTTTAAAATTCCGATCCCGATCGTCACGTGACGTCACAGCCCACTAAAACAGCACGCGCCGCTGTTTACATAATTTCCTTCTGCTGGTGGTTGATGTTGATGCTTTCAACAGTGTTGTGTTCACAGCCAGTCTCAATAACATTTCAACTGCATTTAGCGTAGGCTAGAGCTAGACGTTGTTGCCTTTGTCTACGTGTACGGCAACGAGTGTCTTCGAGACCATTTTATATTATTTATTTGTTTTCTCTTTTATTTTTAAGGATGTTTTGATCAGAGTAAAGTATCAAAGAAATCATATATTGTGTGAATATGAACAAAGATTTTGATTGGAAAGAGGTGGAGATTAGATATGGTTAGATAAAAATATCTATCGTATTCAGTTTCTACAAATTTTATGTAATATTCCAACTAAGCCGACAGCTATTATATAGTCTTTGATTTGGAACATTGACGAGCCCAAGAGAAAGGATTCTCTATTGAATCCATTTACCATTTTTCACAACCATCAACCATTTTTATATCTATTGGAAGTATAGCCTATTACATTTCCCATTAATTTTTTTTTTTTATTGTATTGAATTTTCCAAGTTTTTCAATGCTTGAGGCTGTTCTAACATAAAAAGACGAACTAATCTCAAGACAATGGTGGCCCAAGGTATGGTGTGGAGGAAATTTAAAATTCGTTGCATTCATGAAATTACAAATGGAATTATTTTGGTGAAGGGAAGAAAGGAGGAAACATTGAAATATAAACTAAGAGACTGTAATCCGCTGTGATGTCACTATAAATCGAAAAATCGGCGCGCCGCTAGGCGCAGTTGGTTGGGGCGTCGCAACTTCAGCTTGCTGTCGTTTAAGTGGTCGTAGGTTCGAATACTGCTGATTTTTTTACTGCTGAATCGCATTGGCATTTGCCCGATTTTGTCTGGCATCACAATTTCATAGCCTTGAAGGTTAGAGTTACTCAACTTGGGTAATGGGAGAGATAATTTCGCAAAAAAGATCAGGGTAGGTCAGGTAAATTCCATAAGTAGGGCAGGGTGACAGTTCTGGGCCAGTTTAACGGTGGTTAACTAACCATGGTTAAATTTTAACGGCCGTTAAATTTAACCTAACTTAATTTAACATAGGAAAACCTAATTTAACGGCCCCAGTTGAATTTTAACGTCGGTTAAATTTTAACGCCGGTTGAATTTTAACGGTGGTTAACTAACGATGATTGAATTTTAAAGGTGATTAACTAACGAGGGTTAAATAAACAGACTCTGAAAATTTTCATTTGAAATTAAATGCACAAATTTATGCAATTGGATGTTACCATTCAGCTCACCAAGGCGGTCCAATTTCATGTATCAAACACTCTGATGAATAAAATTAAAATATATTATCATTAAGTAGATCATTACCATACAAGTAGGGGAAAGTACCGATTCTGGCTCAGTTTTTCTTTAACCTCAAATTTAACCTTAACCTAAACCAACCCATCCAAACCTAACCTAACCTAAAATAGGTAAGTTCAAGTTGAATCAACGCAATCTATCGCATCTTGAAAATTCCCATTTTCACGGGAGTTAAAAATCACAAAAAATTTTGAACTTTTCAACCGCTCAAGATAAATTAAATTAAACGGTGCCATCTTGTTCAGCTTTTAAAGGCACTCCAAATTCATGTATCAAATACAATTTTCCGATAATAATAACTTTGGAAAAAAAATAATAGAATTTTTTTGGGTTGCCCCGCTAAAAAGCAGTACCGGTTCAGACTATTTTTCTTTATCCTCTAATTTAACCTAAGCCAACCCATCCTAACCCAACGTAGGTATCGTTGTATAGTCAAAGTTAATTTAACACAATCTATCAGATCCCCAAAATTTCCATTTTCACGGAAGTTAAAAATCACGAAAAAATTTGAACTATACTGCAAGGTATTGCTATTTTAACCACTCAAGATAAATTTAATGCACAAATTTGTGCAATTGGATGGTGCCATCTTGTTCAGCTTTTCAAGGCACCCCAAATTCATGTATCAAATACAAATTTTCGATAATAATAACTTTGAAAAAAAAATTTCCCACGCTCTTTCCAACCCAATGAGAGCCCCCCTGCTTAACCAAAACCTAGCATTAATAATTGGGGAAAATAATAATAGAATTTTAATAGCATAATTTATTGGAAAAATAATAGAATTTTTGGGTGTGGTCATCTATATATACTAAAAGCTGTGCTGATTCTGGCTCAGTTTAACGGTGGTTTTAACGCTGGTTTCAACAGTGGTTAACCAACAACGGTTAAATTTTAACGGAGGTTAACTAACAATGGTTAAATTTTAACCGTGATCAGTCACCAACTGATTAGCCATCTCATACTAGCTTTATTATCACTTACCCAGTGGTTCAGAACCCACTTAAAATAAAGTTTATTAGATGGTTCCATCTTGTTCAAATTTCCAAGGCGATTCAATTTCATGTATCAAACACTCTCATGTACCAATTGACATCCCATTTTTCCCTTTTCTCTCATTTTTCCCTTTTTCACTCATTTTCCCCTTTTTTCTTTCATTTTCCCCCTTTTTAAATTAAATAAGTTGGTGACTGATCAGATGGCATTCAATTTTTCCCTTTTCTCTTTTTTCCACCCCAGTTTTTGGGTATAAATAGAGGTGCTTAAGCAGAAAATTCTCATTCCTTTGGATCGAAGGAATGATGTTAGTTCAGGCTGAAAATAGTCAACGAGCTATACTCCCACCAGAGATGTCTGGCTCATCCACGGAGGCTAGTCGCTACCTATTTTCAGATAGGGTCCCAAACACCATGAATAACACCACCAACTATCAGAAAACAGACTCGAGCAATACCACAAAAAATTTTGTATATATAAAAATGGATAGAATAATTTCATCCACCCACTCATCACCAGTCTACCAACACAGCATCAACAAAAACTGTCTCTTCATAACATGGAATTCATTTAAAACAATTGATGTTAAAATATTGTTTGAGAGTATTAAACCAGAAATAATTGATATAATGCTTAAAGAATCCGAAAAATTCCACCACAACAGAAAATGGTATGTGAGTTTTACAGTTAAATTAAAAAAGATTTCTGGTGATAAAGAGTTGTTTGTAGAACCAACATTCCATGGACAATCGAGGTCTATAATCTCAGTCCATGAGTATCTTGATAAATTCAACATACAATGGCAGGAGGCAGAGGCAAAAATTATTGAAGGGTTAGATAAATTCACAAAGTTAGGGAGTGGTTGGACTGTTGACATATTCAAACAATTTAATTTCAACATTGTAAGATACAGACCAATAAGTGGTTCTGGCTCATACATTCCCACCCCAGAAAAAATTTTTAATAGAAAAGCTGTTATAAATGTGAGAAATGAAGATGATCTCTGCTTTGTCTGGTCCATCCTCTCCTATTTCAACACCACTAAGAAATATCGTGTATCTGCACTTAGAAATCTACAACATATGATTAATATTGAAAATTTATGCTTCCCATTAAAACTGCAAGACATACCTAAATTTGAGAACCAAAACACTACAATATCTGTTAATGTTATTGCATATGAAGAAGAAAAAGACATGTTCTATCCAATCTTTGCATCCCAACACAGAAACATATGTTTGACCCTGTTGTTGTTATCATCTAACAAAGAACAAAAAACTACACCCTTGTTAAAAATCTATCCAAACTACTATCACATCTAACAAAACATAATGGTAAAGAAGAAATTTGCCCCCACTGTTTTCAAAGATTCACCAAATCAAATGCAAAACAAAATTTAGAAAAACATATTCAATTGTGCTCATCACACGACACACAACACTTCAATATTCCACAACAAAACACTGTTTTAAAATTCACAAATTTCTCCTACACCCTACCCACATCCTTCACCATATATGCTGACTTTGAATGTCTAATTAGAGATGAAGAACATATACCGTGTGGTTATGGATATGTAATAGTTAATGAAAGTGGATCAATTCATTATGGACCAAGGATAGTTAGAGCATCCAATCTGTCTGAATCATCAAATTTAATAGAAAAGTTTCTGAATGAATTAGATAAACATGGGAATGAATTGAAAAAGCAATTGAAAATACAAGTGCCAATGCAGATAAACAGTAGAAGAAGAAAACAAATTTAAAATGGTAGATGTGTGTTGCCTGTGTAATAAGAGCCTATTATTTCACCAGTTACGATTCCCACTTCATTGTTCAATCACTCAATAAATATAAAAAGAGAATAAGTTGCTTAGCTAGGACAAGTGAAAAAATAATTTCAATAACACTAAACAACACTCTAAGATTCATCAATTCACTACAATTTCTGAATTCATCTCTTTCGAAATTGGCAGAAAACATTTTATCAAATGCTTTCCAACTGATTTCACCACATTTTCCAAATAATACAAATTTACTGTTGAAAAAACAAATCTACCCATATGAATATATGGATTGTTTTGAGAAATTTGAAGAAAAGCAACTCCCCCCTAAAGAAAAGTTCTACAACAAACTAACCGATTCAGATGTAAGTGAGAATGACTATCAAAATGCTATAACTGTTTGGAATGCGTTCAACTTGAAAAATCTTGGCCAATTTTATGATCTCTACCTAACCACCAATATACTCTTACTCGCCGACATATTTCAATCTTTCAGATCAACTTTCCAGAAAACCTACAGTCTTGATCCATCCCACTTTTATTCCCTACCACACTATTCATGGAATGCAATGTTGAAAATGACTGGTATTGAACTTGAACTTTTGAGTGATTCAGACATGCACCTGTTTGTAGAGTCTGGCATTTGCGGAGGTTTAAGTGTAATCCCCAAACGATATGCAAAAGCCAACAACCAATATTTATCTACATATGACAAAAATTCCAAAAACACATTTATAATATACTTAGATGCAAATAATTTATATGGTACAAGCATGAGTGAATCACTGCCACACTCTGGATTCAAGTGGTTATCTAGTGAGCAAATTTAAAATCTTGATGTTACAAAAATTTCAGATGAATCACATGTAGGCTACTTCCTAGAAGTCGATCTTGAATATCCAGAAAGTCTACATGATATGCACAACTATTACCCCCTGGCGCCAGTAAAAGCCACACCACCATCAGGGGGATATGAGAAATTGATTACAACCTTTGAAAACCATAAAAATTACATTCCACACTATAAAAATTTGAAACTTTACATGAGATTAGGTATGAAATTAACGAAAATACACAGAGTTGTGCAATTCAATCAATCGAAGTGGTTAGAGCAATTTATATCATTAAATACTGAGTTGAGAAAGAATTCAAATAATGATTTTGATAGAGATCTATATAAGCTATGTTCTAACACAATTTATGGAAAAACATTGGAAAATGTAAGGAAACACAATGATTTCAGGATTATAACTGATGAAAGACAACTTGATAGAGTGATTGCATATCCAAGAGTGAAAAACTGGTACAGGTTCAACACTGACGTTGTTGGTGTGTGTCTGAATAAGCTTGAGGTTAATCTAAACCATCCCATTTATGTGGGTATGGCAATACTTGAGTCAAGTAAAGCAATAATGTACAAATTCCACTATGATGAAATTCTAAAAATGTATCCCAATGTTGAATTGCTAATGTCAGATATGGACAGTTTTATGTATCTGATTCAAACACACGATATTTATAAAGATATTAAAAGAAATTTGGAATTATTTGACACATCAAACTACCCAAAAGAGCACCAATGTTACAGCACAAAACATAAAAAACAACTAGGAAAATTTAAGGATGAGTGTGGAGGTGAAATAATTTCTGAGTTTGTTGGGCTACAAGCCAAAATGTATGTGATTCGCATAGGTGATTTAGAGAAGAAGGTTGCAAAGGGAATTCCCAAGAGTGCAAATAGAAATCAATTGAGATTTGAAAATTATAAAGAGTGTCTGTTTGATGTAAAATACAAAAATGTAAAATCATCAGCAATTGTAAGTAAACTGCATCATGTCTATACTGTTCAACATGAAAAACTGGCTCTTCAACCTCATGACAATAAACGTTTCATACTACCAAACCAAATTGATACTCTAGCTTGAGGCCATAAAGATATTCCAAAAATAAGAAAACGTAAAATCAGTGAGCAGCAGCCATCTCATGGAAAAGTACAAAAACTTTAAAACCTGTAAACTATAAAACCTGAAAAACTTTTGAAAACTTTCAAATAAAAAAAAAATTTTTTTTTCTTAAATAGGTGTGTAAATGTAGGTACCTGTGTAGGTGTGTAAATGTAGGTACCTATGTAGGTGTGTAGGTGTGTAAATGTAGGTACCTATGTAGGTGTGTAGGTGTGTAAATGTAGGTAAACTGAAAACGAGTGTGGTCAACTTCAACTCCACCCACCTCATATCTAATCTCATCGAATAAATAGGCTATTCCATTGTTCACTAATACAAAGTCAACTTCAGTATTGTCTGCTTTTTGTACTTTAATATTACCCTCTACTAGAAGATAGCTTTTACATGGTAGTGTGTACACATCCTGTTGATTTACATTGATACGAATTTCATCATTATTTTTGTATGTTTGTGACGCATATGGTGTATGGGTGTGATACTCAAATTGGGTTATACTCTCATCGAATTGTACTTTCTCACCAACATTGAATATTGAATCAATTTGCATACTGTGAGGAATTTGATGATTCATAATTTTTGTTTATATTTTTATTATATACAAAAAAACCTAATCTTTGTAGTAGTTGTCTATTTTTAGGTGTAAGTAATTTCCTGTCTGTTCCACCAGGTTGTTGTGATTGATGATTTTTTGTAAATATTAACATATTTTTTATATTATAAACTTACTGGTTTTTTCCTTACATGTAAGCATACTGTTATTGTTTCTCCATGAAAATTTACCACATTCCTGTCCTGATCAATTATATTTATACAAATTTGATTTATTGTGTTTGTATTGATTGGCATGTACACCACAGTTGTGGGTGATTCAATTATTTTATAGCCGGGAGGTACAATTGTGTAAAACTCATGAATTGTGTGACCTTCACTGCCGTTATTGTATGAACCCTGTGCAATATTGCATTCTACATATATACTATTCACATGCATTTTATGAATGGGTTTTGTTGATATATGCCATTTATTTGCTAGTAATTTTTCATGTTGAAATCCAAGTATTGGACCAATGCTGTCCTTCATAGTTAGATCAATATCTTTATCTGCATACAGCTCACACTGTAGCATATTGTTGTTGGCTTTGATTCTCAGTTGACTGCTTGTCAGTTTAAGATGATTTTGAATATAATTTATAATATCCTCCAATTCGTATGATCCTTCTGGTATTTCAACCACACGCCCATCATACACAAACTTATTATTTACATTTGTTTCAATATTTGGAATTGTATTGTATGTGTACATGTTGACTAGACCCACTTCATAGTCAAAGCTATCCAATTCAACTGGTGGGAAGATTTCACTAACCAATGGATTCTTGTTTGCTGTTAGCGAAAACATAATCATTATATTTTTTATACAACCACAATAGACACAGATGTCCGCATGAGTGCTCCATTTGTTGATATTTCTTGTAGTTGTAGCGAATTCTTACACCTTGCATATATTTCATAAATTCAAGTGGTGGACTTAGATTACCAAAACTGTCAAAATAGTTGCATAGATTAGCGTTTTTGAAGTAGCACATCCAATGAGTGCCTTCACCAATTTCATTATCCAGATTGATTACACCCAGTTCTAGGTGTTTGAGTGGTGTGTTTGGTAGTTTATCTCTCATATAAACTCCATGTAACGGTAAGTCAAGTTGTTTCGCATACTTTACTATATCTATATTTGATAATGGGGATTTTTTTTTAAATGGCTTTCAATGCACTCTCAACCTTCTTTTTCTTCTTTATACCACAACCTTTGTACGGTTTCAAATAGACACCTTTGCCGAGTTTCTTTCCTCCTCCACCAAATTTCACTTTTGCGTTCATAAGATTTGTAACTAGATAGGCTGCTGAGCGTTCAGCAAGACTAGCATCGGGTGCTTTTACTCTTTCCCATGCGAGTGCTGCCAGTTTCCTATCAGCTTCTGTTTGATTTTGTGTTGGGTCACTATAGTCTATATCATGCTCTCGACATGCTTCATCTAATCTATTTATTCCTTTATCTCCTCTTGCTAATCGTTTTTTCAAGTTTGTCCCTCCACCACAGACTGGTAGCCAGGAATATGTAGTTCTACGGGTAGTAGATCAATTGCTTTATTAATTACGGAACCCAATATACCAGATCCCAACTTCTTTTTCACTGACCTCTTCTTTTTCGTCAACTTTTTTCTCCTCTCTATTGGGATATTATAGTTTTTTCTATTCATTTTTATACAGACAATTTTTTTCATACCATCTTTTAAATGAAGAATTATAGCTGGAGAGATCCTTTACAGCCTCTCTATAGTTGGTAAGTAATTGTGGATCTGTCATGTGTTTCCACTTTTGTCTAATATCAATGTTTGGTAAGTAGAAATCTTTAACTGTTTCTATTTGTTGTGCTAGAGTAATGGCATTTTGAAACAAGTTTATCATCTCTTCTCTCTCTAAGTCCAGTGTCTCTTTTCTACTCAAATGTCGACCAAATTTATCAATAGTCATGCTTTTTTTTATTATAATTCATGTTTGTAGATAAATTTCCTCTCAAACCATGCTCTAAAAAAACCATGGATTTTCAGTTTCCTCTGAATATTTTCTATACTGTTCAAATAGGTTTGGTTCTGTCATTGCTCACCACTGATCAATGTTGTTGAGATCAACTCTTGGAAGATGGTGTGCCGCAAGTGGTATCAATTGTAGGATATCAATTAAATTTTGCACCAATTGTTTCAACTCTTCATTGATATTTGCTCTTCTACTTGCATACAAATGTCGTCCAAATTTATCAATAGTCATTTTTATAATACTAAATTACCACCTATAATGATACCGATTTCACATATTTCTTCAATTATTGATGCAATTTCTGAATCATGACCGCTGTGTCCGGCAAGTTTTGAATTAATCAACAATTCCAATCTTTCACACAATTCATTTGGATTATCGTAATAGGTGTAGACGTTGCTCTTAGGTGTGGTTTCAATTTGCATATCATGTTGTATTCCACTACCCAGCTTTTGTTCAACTCCTTTAACACGTTTAGGTGGAAACAAATCTTTAATTATGTGAGTGTATTTAAAACTGGTATTTCTTTTCACACATCCCAATGCATCAAGATGAACTCCAGTTAGTTCAAGTATACGTTTATAGTCAATGAGATCACCTTTCCTATAGATGAATGTATCTGGAATTGCTTTGAACAGCAGCTCTAGTAGAAGCGTGAATGATTTATTACCATCAATAATGATTTTTTTTATCGTCAAACTTGATAACTTTGTTTCCAATTTGCCATTCATTGATGGTGGGATTGAAGTGAACTCCATACAGATTTTGACCTTTTGTTGTTCTCATAAAATTATCAATGTATGTACCTATACGTTTTCTAGATGCAACTTTCCGACTAGACTCTCTACTGTCTCTTCTATTTTCATCTAAATTACTGGGAACATTGGAGGTGTCTAAATTACTGGGAACATTGGAGGTGTCTAAATTGGAAACACTGGAAGAATCTAAAAAACTGGGAACATTGGAAGATTCTAAATTGGAAATGTCTGTTGTATCTAAATTAGAGGCATCTAAATTAGTGGAGTCTAGAATGGGGTAGTCTTCCTCCTCCTCTTCCTCCTCCTCCTCCTCCTCCTCCTCCTCTTTCATTTCCTGTTTAACATCAAATAATTGTTGTTGTTGTTTAAATTGATTCAATGATTCGGTAATGGGTTTATATTGTTTCTGTAAATTTTCTTCTTCACTAATTGCATCATATGATAATTCTCAATGTTTTTGACGTATAGAGTCACGCAACTGTTTTATATTATTCTTGATGGCCATCAATTCTTTTAAATCCTTTTCCAGTATCATTTTTATAATAGGATAAATTTATCAAACCCAACCCTGTACCTTCCGTTATCCAGTGCACAATCTTTGTTTATGACTAGAAAATTATTATTATTCCATGCTTGAGCACACATTCTACTGAATTCATCCCTACTCAAATCTGGATACACATGATCATGATATATGTGTTGTAGGTTACGATTATCCTGATTGAATATAACAATCAAATTACTGTTGTCTCTAATCAGTTGTTTAGGAATACTAGAGTACGTTTGACAAATGTAGAAACTATCGATGTTGTTGTGTCTACCCATACTGAAATAGTCTCAAATATTCTGTTGTTTTTCCATACAAATATCATCAAAAATCATAACTGAATTGGGGTGTGCATCGTTTGGGTGTGGTATTTCTTCATTATGCTGGTACAGATTGAATCCAACCTCAGCTACTTGACTCATAATTTCCTTGAGAAGTTGATACTTGTCTTGCTGGTGAGATTTGGTGAATACATATAAATATGAAAACTTGACACCATTCTCAGCAAATAAATTAAAAATGGTATTTGTTTTTCCAACATTGGATGGCCCACACACAATACATCTTACACTATTTGATAGAAGCACACTGTGTCTTATTTGTTGCTATTTATTCAAATACTTGTCAAAGTTAATCAGTGGTAGTTTTGATTTGTGCTGTTTTAGCTTCATTTTGTTAATGTATTATTATCAATCCATGAATTGTATTTCGATTCAAAGCCCAACCATTTCACATACAATTTATTGCCTTTCTTCTTTAGCACTCTTTCAATAAGATACACATCGGGGTACTTGGTTTTCTTCATTTCATACTCATAGAATGCACCCTTAATAATTTTATTGTTATCGTCTTTGAGGTGATAGGTGAAGGGAATGCTTGGTAGTACATTGTGTATGGTGAAAATCTCATTAGTATAGTTTGGTAGGTATCCTTTATCAAATATTTGCTTGTAACGAGTGATTCGAACCTTATCACCGATTTTTAACTTTTGTTTTGTAAGTTTGAAAGAGCGCAGGGTAGCCTTATCAATATTCATCAATACATACTTTTCATTTTCAGTATTCACCTCACTCGGTTTCATGTGGGTGGTTCGATGAACAGTGTTATTGTATTTGTCTAACAGTTTTGGAAGTAGGTTCAACCATTTATAATATCCCTGTACAGTGAATTCACGAAACATGTGCTCTTTCAGGGTCCTATTGAAACGTTCACAGATTGCCGCCTTCTTATTACTGAAAGTACTATAGTGATTGATATTGTACATTTTGAAAAGTTTTTGAACAGCAGCATTGTAGAACTCTTTACCGGCATCAGTTTGAAAATTCTTTATCTTTTTCTGTTCAAGTATTGGTTTGAGGGCGTTTGCCACATCATTACCTGTTTTACTTTTCAATGGTATTGCAAATGAAAATTTACTAAAACAATTTATTACCATCAGTATGAATTTGAAATTTCTATTGATGGTACTGTAATTTGACATATCAAGAAGATCGGCCTGGTACAGATCTGTTACGCCTTTGATTTCTGTATGACGTGTGGGAAAATTGTGTCAAACAATTGCATGTAATTCTCGAGCAAGTCCTTCTCTTTTATTCATTTTTTATATCAGAGTGTATGTTGCATAGCAGGAGTATTAGCTTAATGAAAATTGTTCCATTGAATTGGAAAGAGGGTGGGAAAAAACTGGCTCAGAAGCGGTACTGCTTTTAGTACAGATGACCCAAAAATTTTATTATTATTTTTCCCCAATTAATCGTGATCGGAAATATGTATTTAATACATGAATTTGGAATTCCTTGAAAGGCTTAATAAGATGGCGTCTTTCAATTCAAATTCCCTTCAGGGGTTAAAAACATCAAAATTTTTCGTGATTTTTAATTCCCGTGAAAATGGGAATTTTCAAGATGTGATAGATTGCGTTGATTCGACTTGAACTTACCTTTTTTAGGTTAGGTTAGGTTTGGATGGGTTGGTTTAGGTTAAGGTTAAATTTGAGGTTAAAGAAAAACTGAGCCAGAATCGGTACTTTCCCCTACTTGTATGGTAATGATCTACTTAATGATAATATTTTTTTTATTTTATTCATCGGAGTGTTTGATACATGAAATTGAACCGTCTTGGTGAGCTGAATGGTACCATCCAATTGCATAAATTAGTGCATTTAATTTTGGTATTTATTGAGTATCCGAACTTTTCGATTTTTCCAACAATTTTTTCCCCACACACTCAAAACACACTAGTAAGTAATAATACACTGATATTTTGTGAGGGCAACACTTATTTGGCATTTAAATTAGAGTTTTCTGATGGAACTATTTTTCTTCCGCGTATGAATACTATGAACACACTGTAACACTGCCAGACTAGGCTAGGTTAGGTTAGGTTTGGTTTAGAGCTTAGCAAGGTCGGTGAAGTAACCATTCAATCCAAAAATATAGTTTGATAACATATGTTTTCTTTGAAATGAAAAGATTTTGTGTTTGGTCAGATCGACAATTATTATTGTTAGATCACATGGAAAATATTCATTCATATTTATTCATTACGTGAAATTGTGAATTTTTAGAATCTATACGCCTTGGCGAAAAGGACGTGATTGAATTTTTGTTCAGGCATGGTATCTTTAAAGAGATTTCGGTGTGTTTAAAGTGTGGTGCGGAGTTAGTTGTGAATAAATCAAATCTTAAATTTCGCTGTCAAAAAAAAATTCGACGTGGGAAGAAGGCGGCTGCGGTTTGTGGCTTTACTGGCTCGGCAAGGGTGGGCTCGTTCTTGGACAATTGTAGACTCCCGATAGAAAAATATTTCTATTTGGTGACAATACTTTTGCACCTAAAGCCACCCCGACAAACATTTATTTGTGAAGAGCTGGGAATTTCGACAACAACAGTGGTTGACTGGTATTCATTTTGCCGGGAAGTTTTTCTGTTCAATTCAGAGTTGTATCCCCCGAAGTATTGAAAGGTTAGTAAGCTTAGTTTTCTTCAGATATGTGATTATTAATTTGATTTATATCGTTTTATGGTTGGGAGTTCATAATATGTTTGCAAATTATGAATTTCTTAAATGAAAAATAAAATTTTCGTCAAAAATTTTTATTTCGAAAATTCAAATTTTTGGGTAAAAAAGACGCGACCCCCAAAAAATTTCAACGGATTATTGCTTCATGGGGTGTGTACATGTCACAAAAAAAAAATTGTTGGAAAAATCGAAAAGTTCGGATACTCAATAATTACCTTAATTTCAAATGAAAATTTTCAGAGTCTGTTTATTTAACCCTCGTTAGTAAATCACCTTTAAAATTTAACCATCGTTAGTTAACCACCGTTAAAATTCAACCGGCGTTAAAATTTAACCAACGTTAAAATTCAACTGGGGCCATTAAATTAGGTTTTCCTATTGTTGCAGCCAAAACACAAACATTCAATTTATGCTAATAGAATGTGAAAAATGACTCACGCATAGAAACAGCGCTGAAAAGCTGACACGTGAAAACTGCGAAGACTTGACGATCTCGACGCAAAGTACCTCTGAAATTTGGGGTGGGCCCACACACACAAGTGAATATATATAGAGGTACTACCTAGTGCTGCGATGGAAGCTCCTGTAGAGGAATATCGATGCGGTATACACATAGACCGGTAACGGACGGCCGGCGTCTATACTATTTAAGAGATCACGATTGGAACACATATAAACAATGAACGTACACTTCAACTGGCGAACTCCTCAACACACATTTACGAATCAAACTGAGCTAACAAGGATGGTTTTACACGTACAACGTACAACATAGAAGACCGAGGGGATAGGCGTTACAGTGTAATGGAAACATTCATGACTAGATAGACTCGTAACTAGAGGCGTACTGGCTTCGTTGTCAACTAGACAAGAGTAGAGGGCGATCGAGGCGCTCTCATTGCGAGCGGTACGTACAGAAACTAACAGTGAATTACACTTAACAAATTACCAGAGAGCAAACGTTTATACACAAATAAACTGGCGTGAACACCTATGTTAAATTAAGTTAGGTTAAATTTAACGGCTGTTAAAATTTAATCATGGTTAGTTAACCACCGTTAAAGTGTCCCAGAACTCTCACCCTGCCCTACTTCCATATGTGCGCCCCGCCCCTTTAAACCTTTCAGCTCAAGATTTGAATTGTATCGATTTTGACGCTCGGAATTTTGGCTTGTTAGTTAAGAACTAGCTATTGTGCCCGTCCTTCGTACGGATTATGTTTAGAAATAAGACTAAATATGATTCGGCTTTTTTGATAGCAACGATCATGAAGTTGTTAGCAGCTCCGTTCAGACGATACAGTTTTTTTGCGGTACGGTTTTTTTTACTGTACGGTGTCAACTGTACTGTGATGTTCACACGGTCCGGCTTTGCTGCTTATTGCTGTGCTCTACTCCTTCTTTCATTGCGCTTCCAGTTCAGTTTTATTTACTCCAGTCCAGGATTTTTTTTATTTGTGTGAGATTTTTTAAATAAGTTTCTTACTGAAGGTTTCTCTTAAATTTTGATCATGTACGCAAATTCAGGTTTCAATATTCCACACATTTTTCTCTCATTATTTTTATATTAATCTTAAGTCTTGTCCCACAAGGCGGGTCTCTCATATATTAGAGAAATTAAATTTTCACAATTAATATCTTCCATGTCTGGACACTGGAATTCACTAATAAAAAGATCAATGCTGAAGAATATCGATGAAGAAGATCAATGCTGACGATCTGAAGACTGCTTCCAGCATAATAAGCGTATCGTTTGAACATATCCATTACCGGTACAATACATGTGCCACCGGATACGGATAGTTATTTTGCGGTACAGCTGATTTTAGCGATACAGTTTTCGAAGACAAAACCGAATGTAGAAATCGGCTAGAACAGCTTTTTTACTGGATCCAGTCGAAACAGTATTGTGTGAACATACAATATGAAATTTACATGCAAACGAAAGCACTGCAAAATAACTGATACAGCAAATTTACTGTACCGCACAAGAACTGTATCGTGTGAACGGGCCCTTAGTAAACAACTTAGAATGTAAACAATTCAGTGAGAGGCATCGGAGAGAATATTTTTTGAGAACAGCTGATTGATATATCATGATAAATTACGTGATTTTTTCTTACATGGTAATAATAGTGCTACCTGGCGAATTCCCAAGAGCCTGGCACAAACCGCACCTTCCTAAAATGTTAATTTTTGTTTTGATAAATTGAAATTGGAAAATTTTGTTTTTTTTTCAACAAAGAAATAATTGATAAAACATAAGATGAGCTTTAATTCACCAGACATATGTTTCCTAAAAGACTGCAATGCTCCGACTACACAAGTCTGCAGACAGCGTAAATAACGCCGCGAAGGGCCCACCATTTATATTTGAGAACAGCTGATTGATATATCATGATAAATTACGTGATTTGTTCTTATTCTTATGTGGTAATAAAACTTGGAAGAAATGTATCCAAAATCGCACAATACTTGGTTTTTAAACGTTTATTATTCTGTTGAAAAAAAAGTTAATTTAGTTTTTTATAGCTAAAGACATTGTCAATAATGTTTTCAATACTGTTCAATAACTAAAATCCCGATCGATGCTCTCGTTTTTGAGGAGAAGGCCGCGTAAAATGTATCCAAAATCGCACAGTACTTGGTTTTTAAACGTTTATTACTCTGTTAAAAAAAAAGTTAATTTAGTTTTTTATAGCTAAAGACATTGTCAATAATGTTTTCAATACTGTTCAATAACTAAAATCCCGATCGATGCTCTCGTTTTTGAGGAGAAGGCCGCGAAAAATACCTTTGCGGCCGTGACAGACAGACAGACAGACAGACAGACAGACAGACAGACAGACAGACAGACAGACAGACAGACAGACAGAAAGTGAGATAAGACTATTTTCGGCTTATTTAATGTATAAAACGTAAAAATAACCAAAAAATATATAATTCTGATAAATGTACAGACAAAACTCTAATTTTATTTATATAGATGATCAGCCGAAGGACTCACTGTAAAATGTATTTTTATTGAATAGGGCGGCTCGCTCACACTTGACGGAATGGTTTCGAAAACCAATTAAGTTGAATTTATGTGGTTGCCTCCACAATGTGAGGACTAGCTCGATGCCGGCCGGCTAGCTTCCACCCCACAACTGAATCAGCACCATCATCAGCATCAGTAGTAGCAGCAGCAGGGCTGTTCTGTTGGCCCATTCGACCCCACCATTTGCCAAATAAATATTAAAGCCCGAAACAAGCGGCTGCTCGCCAGTCCTCACCACTTCCTGTTCGAAAAACGACCCCCAAAACCACATTACACTGATTTATACCATTCCAAAACAAAATTCATCTTTCCCTAGATTATTTATGTACGTATTTCATCCACTGGTCCAATAGGCCACGCTGATAACATCAGGGTCAATACGGTTATCAACTAAATCAATTCGAATTTAAATTTACATCCATAAAAAATGATTATATAATATAGCTAACAATGTTAATGACTGCAAGAGAACTCTCTTTTTTCGAGGCAGATATAGAAAGAGTGCCTACAGATTACAGAGAACAGAGATAGTGGATTATATTGGAATTTGCACATTACTACCGGCAATGTAAGGGTCACCGATTAAATTGGCCAGCAAAAAAGACACTGATCTCTGCTGTAAAATCACTTCCCTGTGGTTTGGAACCCACCTAAAACTGTAGGTCCAACTCATCAATCACCATCATTCAACTCATTACCCACGCACAGGTCTTCATCCTCAAAAAAAAAATAGTTTCCGATTTATTGAAAGGTTTCCATAATTTTTCTATAACCTAACGCTCCTCATTCTGAAAATAGATGAGGTCTTTGAAAAAATATCAAGAGCTTTTCAACTCAATTTTCACTGATTAAAATCTAGCAATAATCTAACAAGATAAAAACTGCAAGAAATCAATATTGGAAAAGTTCAATCTTTTTGACAGCCCCTAGGGTTGTTAACCGTACCAAGCATTTTCAGCATCAGCCCGTTCTCAACATTTTCCTCCAATCATAAAAAGTAAAAATTATCCATTAACAAAAAATAATTTGCTCTCCCCCCCCCGCAATTTTTCCTGGGAAATTCAGTTTTTCGCCACTGAATTCAAAGGGGATTTATTCCTAAAAATTCCTGGATTTCTTGTTTCATGACGAACTGCGTTGTTAATATTAACTTTTTAGGTGAATTTAACGACTTGCAGTCAATTTTTAATTAAGAATAAGTAGTATTTAACTCACTCTCTAGGCCAAATGGTTTCGAGTTATGGAAACTCATCAAGGCATCCTTGACCACATTATACAAAAACCACAATTCTTCTAACCAACAAACCTACATCGCCGATCTAAGATGCCTAGCGTTCGGCCTAGAGAGTGAGTAAAATACTACTTATTCTTAATTAAAAATTGACGGCAAGTCGTTAAATTCACCTAAAAAGTTAATATTCCTAAAACTTGACGAATAAAAGTTTCCAGAGTTTTTACACTCTATATAGGCTATGTTTGGAAGAAGAGTCTCCAGTTATTTCAATATTTGAGATTTTCAACATTTTCTTTCGGCCTTTCATTTTCTTTCGACCCTGTCAACCTTTCAAACAATACTTAGAGTCAAACTATATTCAGTGTCAATCTTCTCACAATCAAAATCAAAAATATTATGTGTAAATCAAATGTGAAAATCATGTCATGTTTTGGATTTCTTGAATAAATGTTTACCTGCACGAATAAAATTAGGGGTCAATGATGAAAAAAATTGACACTCTACAGAGGTCTATGCCGATTTCCTCCTAGTACCTCAGCCAGGTAAAAAGCATAGCCTGATTCCCTCCCAGACGTGAACAGGTGAATAAAAATCATAGCCCGATTCCCTCCCGTTGGTGAAATAATTTAACACATATTCGAATCGAAAATCTTAAATTTATTGTAAGTACTTCATTCACACATATAAGATTTTAACACATTTGAAATACTGCCGCATCTAATAAACAGCAAAGACTGTATGGGGTGTGAGTCAGTTCGCCTCCTCGAAAGTATTAAAATTTCCTTTTTAATACATTTTGGAAGGAAAACTTACAAAAATTCATCAAAAAAAAATTTCTTCCTCTTTCACTAGACACAACTTGACACTGGTGAGACATGTTAACAGTTTGAGATGTTCAGAGGTTGTAATAATGAGGGGGCTGGTTGTAATAATATTGTACTGTGATAACAGAGCAGTGGCTGGGAGGGAATCGGGATATGTCCAACTTTCTACGTAGGTAAAACCGAGGGACAACCTTTCGCCTGGGAGGGAATCGGGCTACACCTTCTATAGATTAGTTTAGTTTGAAATAAATTATGATGATCAGAATTTTAAAGTAAAAAATTTTCTTTGAAACTTAGAATAGCTGTGATGAAAGACCATTCTTTTATTCATGCATTTGAGAATAATATAAAGAATAATTACATAAATAATTAAATAATTACGAAAAAATCATTATATATTCATATCACATATTGTGCAGATTTGAGGCAACATAGATAAAACGTGAAACCATTATCTCAATTTGATGAAAAGGTTATCATATAATGAACATTGACCATTTTAGAACCTTTCGTCTTCCGTGTGACATTCTGTATAAAATCATTGAGCAACTAAGCTACTCAGCTCCCAGGCTGCAAAAGGAATTATTGTTCAAGAAAGGAAGTGGAGCCCAAATACTCGAGTGAGTTTGTTTGCCCAAGAACGAGAACGACAAAGCAAATGAGGCGTTTCAAGTTTGCTGGGGCCGATTTATTGGCTCAGACTGGTGCTTGAGCTTTGAACAAGAGGGCACACCTATTATAGCTGGCTGCAGTTTGAAGCAGCCTGCCTTTTTGTACGGTCGATGCAATCGTGCTTGGAAAGTATAAAGCGCAGGTTCAATTTGAGAGCAGCTCCAAGCTCCAAGGAACGAAATCAGAATGAAACAGAACTAACGTGGGCGGACCTGTCCTGTTCCACCTTAATTCTGCTCCATTGTCATTCTCCCATTCACTGCACAAATAATAATCTTTCAGCCGCGTAATCGTCAAGCGTCAGAATGTAAATAACAGACCTTGCTCACAAAAGCACAGGAGACATCATACACTAGAATCTACCCAACTAGTAAACAAAATTGGTAAACGGAAGACTGACTCGTTGAAAACTTTTGAGAATTTTAGGCTTCGATTACAAATTAGTATGGAATGGACAATATGGTCGGCGTCATCTATTTACACAGATTTCATTGATAACCTTTGTTAGCTACTACTTTACTACACTGATAGTTTTTGTTTTTATCAATGAAACATATTGTTAAAAAGTCTACTTGTGTAAACGGTGTAGTCGGATCCATGTGTTCGATGTAGAAATGTTACAGTAATAGCAACTTAATGATAGAATGTACAGGCTGTGTCCTGCTGCAAGGTCCTTTCCAGAAGTACTTTCCGCAAAGGAGTTTGAAAGATTGATTTTCTCACTAGTTAGTTTAGAGTAACTGACAATTTTAACAAACTGAAAAATATACAGAAACAGAATTTAAATTGATAGCACTTTGAGAAATTCGAAATTAATGAAATTCTATTGATTTTCTGCTGGAAGGACTTCAGTTTTAATTGTTTTGTCATTTCAGTCTTCTCTAAAATTTCCACTTCACATTTCACAACCCACTCTATTTCCAATCGAACTTTTACATCTGTAAAAAAGTTTCATTACACTCTGAATCTTCGAATGTTTTACCAAATTCTTTTGACTTTAACAAGCCTCCGAGTTTAGCCCATTTGGTTAGTATTGCTGGAATATGGACATGACAGCCTTTTTTCAGCAACTGAACGGACAGTGCTACCAACATTAGATTAATTTGCGCTAATGGTTGAAGAATCTCTCGATTGGTTGTTGTTTGAACAAGTATAACATTTTTCTACAATTTTGTGTAAATCGACAAAAATTGAGGACATCTTGTCCTTCTGGCAGTACGAAAAATTTGTGCATTTTATCATTGATAATTAAAGATGAAGAACATGTGGAGAAATTGTTTACGTGAGATATGGTGAGAGTGAGGAGAAAGCACGAGGGAGGGTGATCATTAGGTCTATGTTACGAGGGCGAGCGGTAATGGTTGGTGGTATAGAGATTAAATTTGTACAATATAATGAAGAGGGAATCGGCTCACCCTTATTCAATTCAAGAGACAGGCATTAACGTAACGCTGTCATTTTACAGTCATAAAATATTTGGCGGCCGTCGTAGTGTAATGGTTAGATCGCCTGACCGCCTGCCTATCTGGCCGTTTCTTTGCAGCGGCTTAAAAACTAGTGGCCGTTTCACACACATCGATATCGGCCGTACGATTTCAGCCGTTCGGTTGATCTCGAACGGAATGGACAAAAGTGAACAAATTTTGAACTCTGAACGGCTTTATGGGGATAGATAAAGATAAAATTACTTTATTTATATTAAACAGAGAGGGAGAAGTCTCTGAAGAGGAAAAGCAATGTAAATAGATAATGCATTGGATAAATAATGCAAATTGTCGTATGGTCAAATTCGATGTGTTTGAAAATGCCCACAAGTTTTCTATACTTCTACTCGCATTGCCTACCGAACGGCGGCCGTCCTGGTTGAGACATTGGACGGCTGCTTCACGGCAACGGACGGTTGTCATTACCGTTCGGCATAATATCGATGTGTGTGAACAGCCTCAATTATTTCTTTACGCCATTGTTGGAATGTGGACCGTTCGAGATTTTACCGTACGGATGAAATCGATGTGTGTGAAACGGGCCATAGCATTCAAAGTTGGTTAATCTATGCTTCTGGCTTGTTGCTAAAGCTTTATACAAAACCTAAGTTCTCCTTTTTCCTTATAATTAACTAGTGAATGCGACCATAATTTGAAAATCCTTGGAGAAACTTTATATAAAATTTTCTTAGAGAAACTTTTATGTAAATTTTTTTAAAGTTCGGACAACGGTTTTCTCAATTGATCAAAATTATAATTGTATTAACAGAATGCAAAATGCAAAACGCTTGAATTGAAAAAGAATACTAGAATGACGTGTGCATCAATCTTTACTGGAAATGGTATTTTTATTACGTCATCTTTCTTCCGAAACGATCACAGATGTTGCCTGCAATCATTTTTTGTTTCACATTAGAAATGTACCTGAACGACATTAAATTAACGTAATTGAAATTAGTTGATCGAGCTCCACAGTATAAGTTTAGAGCTATATTTCAAAGGTACAATTTTCTACGGACAAATTTGAATTTATTATAGTTGTTAGCAAAGGGCTGTAATCAGTGACAGGTAGGATAATGGGGAAATTAAAGTTAAGTGAATGAAGGGGTCAACCAAACAGCAGTCCCCTTAGATTACAGTCCTCGGCACTCACCTCTCATCTCTGTCACTCTTCACCATCCCTTTCAAACTCTCTCTTTCGTACACACTCTTTCAATCACACTCTTTCAATCACTCTTTGACTCTCTTGCACCCACACGCTCACACACACACTCTCTCTCACTCTTCCCCTTCCACCACCGCCCTCACCTTCTCTCTTTATCTTTCATTGAGTTCTTAACGCCATGTACATTTAATGATTTTATTCCCCCATTTATGTTGATGCAATTGAGCGGCACGCTTTGTGTTTAGGACCAGAACTCCGGTATTACTGCATACAATGATTAATTATGATGTGTCTGGCGATATTCCGTAATCCGTAGTAGTCATTCCGTAGAAATACACTACACTGTCTGTTGTGGTCTGACGAGTTGATCCCTGGCCGATTCTTCCCCTTCTCCTCCAACTCTCTGCTACTGTGCATTGCAATGACATTAGCCTTAGACTCAACTAGGCTTGTTGAAGCTGGCTGAAGCGCAGAAAACCTGTTTGTCTCTGGCCGTAGTTTTCAAATTAGGAATAAAGCATGAATAGAGCATGCGCAGTTGGCTTCCTACTACCGCCGCCCGCTCCCGCACCGAAAAACCAGGGATCAACATGTCAGACCACAACAGTACACTCATCTACAGATTTATATGGCTTACGTGCTAGTTTTTAAAGAAATTGATTAAAAAAGAAATGAAGAAGGAAAAGAAGAAAAAGTAGAAGAAAGAGGAAAAAGAGAAAAATAAGAAATTAGTGCTTTATGAGAAGTCGAAGAACAAAGGCCATATTATAGCCCAGGAGAAAATAGTGAGAATGGAAAGAAGATTGGAGGAATATAGCAAAGCGGTAAAAATAGAAGAGGAAGAGCTGAGTAAGGGGCAAATGGAAAAATGAAAACTCCAAATTTGGCATAGAATGAAGTATTTGTAAAAACTTGGCTCTATGGAGAGCTCTTGTTTCTTGAATGCATGGAATTATAGCGCTAAATAATAATTATTAATAGTTTCTCTGGATGATACTGCAAAACATCCAGAGGAGTTTATTCAAAAAACAAACATACAGATATTAAAGAGAATCCCGACTCATAAAATTGCTACTAAATAATATAATTTTATTCCTAATTATGATATCCTACTATATAAATGGCGGTGCTTACTAAGCTTAGTAGCTTACTAAATATATTTATCACATAATTTGCTTGCATTAATAATTTTGAAACTAGCCAACTGCAATATCATACACGCCTCAATTATAAATATTTTTAAGAGATTTAACAAAATTTTGATTTGGATCAACGTAGGCCTACAACTCAAAATTTTGATCTTTCTTCAAGAAAGAAAATTTACAACATTTGAGATTTCCCTCACTTGTTAAATTGCTCTTCTCAAGAACAACAAAATCTGAATCATAGTACAGTACTATCTATTTTATTATTAGCACTGCAACTATATTTTTTTCATTGTTTGCCAAGATCAGAAATCACTTTGTACCTTTAATGATTCTATATCAATACAATAAGGGCGGAGGAGCCAGATGAAAAGAATAAGCAATAAATATTTATTATGGAATCGTTTGCAACAAACAGTTGCTTTTTTACAACCATCAGTATGAGAGTCACGTAAAAAGCAGTTGAACAGGAACTAGCAATGAGTGTTCTCTGGCAATAAATCTTGATAGCCTTCCCTACATGCTACCAAGTTCTCCAGTAGTCTACTACAGCAAAAATACAACTTTATGGGTCTTTCTACATACCCAGGGCATATACTTCCAAAGTTGCGAAGCTCTATTGCTCCTTTTACTGTTTTTGCTAAAAAAATATCATGTTTTTTTATCCTATGAGTATTATTGCAGTGAAGAGATAGCTTCAAATCTTTAAACTCCAATAGTTCAGTCTTTTATAGTAGTTTATGCAACGGTTGTATTATGAGAGCCTTTAAAGCACGAATTAGATGTTAGTTAGGGCACGAGCGAAGCGAGTGCTCTAAATATCTCACGAGTGCTTTAAAGGCCAAATACAACCGTTGCATACACTATTTTATCTACGACCACTGATATACAGCGATAAAAACATTTTCAGAAAAAGAGTCAACATGATTTGCTTCTTTCCAATCAATGAATTGACTGTAGGTTTTTTCATACAAACTTTTCGATTTCTCAGGCAAAAGGCTCTTCAATGCCGAATTTGCCCTTTCAGTTATTTCTTCGGGTGCTGAGATAATTTCATTTTCACTGTCACTATTATTCATGTTTAGTTGGATAGGTAGATCTATCATGTACCGGCACCAATAGTTCAGCCAAACATACGCATCAGCAACATAACCTATACAGTGCTTTTATCAGATGCGATACTGTTTTGTTCCGTTCCAGTATTTCGAAACTGGAACAGTGAACTAGGGTCGTGTTATAATGTACAAGTTGTACTGTAATGAAGTCATTACAGTACAAGTTTCAAATTCCATTTCGAAAAAGCTACTGTTTCGATTTCAATTATGAAACTGTAATGATTGCGTTATAACACGGTCGTAGATAAAATTCATGATGGAATAGATTTTATAGTGAAATATGCTACGGACAGCAATATTACACACTGTGTATTTCTTATTACACTGCAATATACAGTGTTTCGCATAGAGCTACCAATACTTTGTGGGCTTGCACTCATTAAAATAATGAAAAATGTTCATATAAATATACAGTGGCGTACCGAGGTTTCAAGCGCCCTGGAGCAGAAGTGGCTTACGACGCCCCCCCCCCCCCCCAAATTCACTACCAGATTGGGCTGCTCACGGCAGTGCAAACGATTTTGTAGCTTGAATTTTCACTGAATTCAAGAACATTGATTATAGCCTTATCATAGCTCTATTTACTAACAATTTTCCATTACCAGTAATTTTTGTTGTATGTTGCTACTATTCCGGTGGTTCGGAACCCAACTAAAACTCTAGGTCCAACTTATCAATCACCATCATCCAATTCATTACCCCCGCACAGGTCTGAGACGTATGTGGGCTTCATCCTCCGAAAAAAAACTTATCAACTATGACTATACCATCTTAATTTGTTATCAAACAATATATTATATAGTATGTAATATAATGGAAAACGGAATATAATAACATACAGTACATTGTAGTAATACATTTGTTGTAATTAAAAGGCAATTTTCTCTCAAGAACGGTGCGCCCCTCAGAGCCTTGCGCCCTGGAGCGACTGCTCCACTCGCTCCATTATCGTTACGCCACTGTAAATATAGGTTCGGAACATTTTGTTACACAGTTGAATATGCAGAAGTTGACAACTAGCCCCATCAGAAATTCTCAATCACTATTGCAGAAATTTGCAGTGCTTTTTTTTACTAGCTATTTGGTCATGCTCTATATAAAATAAGCTGAAAATCAAATAAAATAATTCAAAAGTCAGCAAATATAGTAATTTTAGAAACATTCAATAAAATATGCAAAGATTGCCCCAAAAACACGTTTTTTCAAGTTTGAATTGGATGAAATTTGTTGAATGTACAATAAAATTGTAATTTTTATCAATAAAACCTTTACAGAATTCAATTCAAAAGAAAGAATGTTCAGTAACCTTATAGTCAAAACATACGCCAATCTAAAAAAAAATGAGGATTTCAATAAATCAAACCATATAGATATTATGAAGTAAAGTAAATTCGTATGGCTTTTCGTGGTGGGGAGACCCTTACGGGTAATTCCACCTCGCCGCTTTTTTTAACGACTGCTTTTTTTTTATATGCAACCGGGACCGACGGCTTAACGTGTATCATGAAGCAGTACCGTACAAAATAAATGTATTTTGAATTATTAAAAGCAGATTTTATGAAAAAAGAGGGTGGTTTTTGCTATTGGGTTACGGAAAATTATTTCTCCAGAAATGAATTTTCTACACATTTCTTTTTAGAAAAACTACAAGTTTATTGTAAAAAGTTTGTTTTGAGGCAATTTTTGCATAGGCCCATTTGTTGAATATCTCAAAAATGTCTGTAGTTACTGACCTCAAATTTTTTATACGAATTCAGCCTATTTTGCATAGAGCCTGACCAAATTACAAGTAAATGATGGCATTATAAACCCTTTATGAGTAAATTAATAGGGTTAGCTGCTAATTTACGCCACATTTGACTCAGTAAAATAGCATTATTTTGATCAATCTTCATGTGATTTTTTTCATTCTTTTCATGAGTACAATAATAATTAGCCCTTGGAATATTGGTAACTCTGTGCGAAACACTCTGTATAGCTACTGCTTTCTGTAGCAACTACAATAATTAGACTTGATCTATAGGCTTATTACAACACTAGGCTATAAATTATTCACTGTAAAGTTAACAAAGTTTTTCCCCACTACTCTTGGAAAAACGTGTTTTTGGGCAATTTTGATTGATTACTTTTTATTATTTACTTAATAAAGTGAAGCCTACCAGAATTCAATGCACAAAATAATTAAATAATGAGATTACGTTTCGAAATTTGACAACTGAATTATAGGCAAAAATTCTAAAGTTCTTCTTTAGCTAGTCTAATAAACTGTAACAGTTGTCACAATATTATTATTATTATTATTCCACTTTTGTTTTTTTAATTTTTCACTTTGCAGCCGGGGATATTGATCCCAAGGCTACAAAGCTGCATCGCAAAGTAGAGACAGGTCTATGAGGGTCCCTCTTACCCTGCTATATTATAGTGAGAGAAATTTTCGTACAATATTTGCTGTACTAAGCACTGCAACTTTTTGCATAGTTCTAAGGTGCCAGTTTTCCAGAGCTAGGCTTTCTTTTGCATACAGCCATTCTTTTGCAAACAGCCATTCTTTTGATATCAGTCCATTTGCAGTTACAACAACCGGAATAACTTCAACTTTCTTTAGCATATACATATCCTTTAATTCAACAGATAGTGGCTGGTATTTTCTTTTCTTTTCAGCAATTGTACCCACAAGATTTTCATCCAGGGGCACTGCCACGTCAATGATAGAAGCTTCTTTTTTCTTTTTATCAAACAGGACAATATCGGGCCTGTTTGCCTCCACTGCTCGGTCTGTTGTAATGCTGCAGTCCCACAGTAATCTTCCTTTTTCACCACTCAGAACCTGTTCTGGCCTACATTTGTAATAAGGCGTTTCATTTGATACCAGTTCCAACCTCCTTGCCAAAGCCTGGTGAATGACTTTGGCTACATTATTGTGGCGTTGCAAGTACTCACTTTGGGACAGCATGGAGCAGCCACCACAGATATGTTGAATAGAATCTACAGCCTTTTTGCAGAGGCGACAGCTACTGTCCACTACTTGCTCCAAAACATATAATTTGTAAGCCCTGGTATTTATAACTTGGTCCTGAATGGCAAACATGAATCCCTCTGTCTCACCAAACAGACTGCCTGTCTGCAACCATTCCACAGAGCCTTTCATATCAATAAATTCTGAGTTGAGCTGTGCTGCAAATCTTCCATGCAACTCCTTTTGCTTCCACGTCTCCATTCTCTCCTCCATTGCGTTGATACGGAGCGGCTGGACTCCATGGGCCAGTTGTAATGGGCTGTATTCTTTGTCCAGCAGGCAGATGGACTTGAGCAGATCACTGTTTGCTTTCAAGAAATACTTTTGTAGCTTTGCTTCTTGTTGGCGACACATGGTCTCAAGGCTTAGGAGACCCCTTCCACCAACATTTCTTGCTGGCAGGTAAAGCCGCTGAGTAGTGCTATGTGGATGGTGAATTCTGTGCTTTGTTAGAGTCGTTCTAAGCTTCCTGTCAAAGTCTTGAAGAGATGTGTCTGTCCACTTAACTATACCAAATGTATACATGGCCATAGGCACTGCCCAAGTATTCATTGCAGCTATTTTACTCCTTGAGCTGAGTGCTGTTCTGCAGACCTTCTCAACTCTTTGCACAGTTTTTCTCAGTATCTCCTTCCTAATTACAGTGTCAGCTCTGCAAAGGAGCTGGGAAAGACCCAAGTATTTATACTCCTCTGTTCTACCCAGGCTCCATATCAGCATCTCCTCACTCAGCTGCAGATTATTATTATTATTATTTATTTATTTATTCTGGGATTTATTTGTAATAAAAATGACTATTACAAAATGAGACTAAAATTTATTGAGTATCACCAATAAATCACAACTGAACTGAATCTGATAATTACTATGGCACTATTTTACAGATTAAGAATTTTCTTCAACACAACTAATTAAATTAACAGTAATTACAATCAATTAATAAACAAACTCAAATAATCTACAATGAAAACTTCTCTAACAATCTACTTGAAATTACAACCCTAATAACAATTACCGATCTCTCAACACTGCTACTAATCAAATCTCAACAGTTTCTATTCTATTCTAGTTAACAGTTCCCTCATCAAAATAGCCTTATAAAATTAACTATAATCGATTTACCTTTCACCCCAGTAACAGTTCACCACAGAGACAGACCTTCACTCAGCAATGATTTGGACACTTTGAATTATACAATTTACTTTTAAGCTTACATTTCCTTAACTCATGGTAATAAACACTAAACTGGAACAAAGCACCACTGTCTCTCTCTAAAGCCGCGTCTCCATCAACCGAACATGCTCGGCGAACAGTGTTCGCTGGAATCAGCTGATATCGCCGAACATTTTTTGGAGTTGGTTTGGTGTGGACGCCATCTCAAACATTATGATCGGTTAGTGGCGGGAACCTGTTGTTGGTAATCACTGTTCACTCACAGACCGAACATTTCAATTGAACTCACGAACATGTTCGGTAACCCATATGTTTAATGTTTGCCCATTTTTTGTATTCGCCAACAATGTTCGGCAGACATGTTCGGTTGGTGGAGACGCGGCTTGAGACAGATGACATACACACACATACACAGAAGTTCGACTCTCAAACACTCTAAAACTCTTCTTCCAATGCTCTGCTTACTCGCTTTTGTATGGTTTTACAGAGTTCTCAAAGTTTCTTCACTTTTCTATCAAGATCCATGATTGACAGGCAATGCAAAGACCATTGCCTGTGAGAATCTTCTAGACAGTCTGGTAGCTCTTACAGTCTGGTAGCTCTTACAGTCTGGTAGCTCTTACAGTCTGGTAGCTATTACTAATTCTTTGTTTTGACAACAGCCTTTGGTTAGGCTGGCCTACACGAGCTAGTAGAAAGAGAGAGGGCATGACGCCAAGCACCCGACCACCCCTTTTCCAAGAACACCGATCATTAAAGACAGCTTTAAAGACACTGTACTCTGCTGTAAAATCACTTCCCGGTGGTTCGGAACCCACCTAAAACTGTAGGTCAAACTCATCAATCACCATCATCCAACTCATTACCCACGCACAGGTTTCAGAACTATGTGGGCTTCATCCTCAGAAAAAATTTCTCTTCACTCCAGAATCTTCCACATTCAAAACTTCCAACGCCCATTGTTCTTGTCACAAAACTAATAACTATACACAATGTACAACATATATATCTACTCTATACTCTAATATACTGAATATATTCTGATATACTGAACACTGCTTCTAGATCTAGAGCATTTCTAATATTGTAGAAGTGGAACATTGTTTTCCTATTATTTGAATTAGCACCTAGTTGAAAACGAATAAGCTATTTATTCTATCCTGATTTTACTAAATAAAGACATTACCAAATTTGATTATGTTTCAAGGCTTGAAATTTACACTATCACCTTCTTTTGTACACTAAACATATAAGCACACTCTACTTCACTAGCTGATGTAGTTTTATTCTGTCGAGCCTCCGGACCAATTACAAACGTCAAACAGCTGGATTGCCTCAATGTTGTCATGTTGGTGGAGTTTCTCTTCATGATTAGCCGTAAACCTCTCTATCGCTGTAGTGACTGTCTCCACTTGAGGATCACTATTCCTGATGTACAGTGGAGCATTTACTATATTCCTCAGTACTTTGTTTTGAAAACTTTGAATTATGAAGTAGAACATAATGTGAACTTTGTTTATTACTCTCACCCACAAAGGTAGGATTAGTGAAATAGGGGATTCCATTGATTTTGCACTAAAATTCTAAATGCACTTCTATAGATCACTGAGTATTTATTTATCTATTATTATTTTATTTTTTGAGATCGTTTCGTGGTTTAGTGCGTGTTATGTCATAGCAGAAATATATTTTAGAATAGGGTATGTGTATTCGAGGAGGTATTACTGTTCATAGATGTTGGATGATTTCAAATGAAATTCCACGACAGCTAGCTGATTTTTGAAAATGGATGATTGTTGAATTGAAAACTACTGTATAACGAAAGACTGAATGAGAACAGAAAAACAGTTGAGCTATGCTATATTTTTTAACCGGCAGCACCACAGTTATTTTCAACTGTCAACATTAATTGCAGACCAACGAAATAACAGAGCCGCAATTGTTCCATTGATTTGCACGTTGCACCTGCCCTGTCACTTTTGATTGATTCCTGTTTTATTATTTACTGAATGAAGTGACGTCTACCAGCATTCAATGCACAAACGCTGTTTATATAACTGGAAACTGGAATCACAAGTTCGTTACATGATAGGCTTGCTTGCTGTTGTGAAGCTTCTAGGCCAAGTTGCTTAAAATAGATTGAATTGTGGTTCCCTCTAGTTTTTATAGTTATTACGTACGAGTTTAACACAGAGATGAATGCTGAATGATCGTTATGATACATTCGTTAACAATTCATTGTTGAAAACAATTGTAATTAATTTAGAAAATTAAAATACAATCTACTGATAAGTTTAATATTATGAGCGCCAGAAAAGTACTCGTAGGCCTACAGCTTGACTTGTCTTATACTCCAAAACCGGAGCCTTCAAAACGTAACCTTACAACAAGAAAAACTACTTTTTACAGAAAAAAGTTATACTCTTACAGAGAATACTTACTTCCGAAGTTCAGTTATTTCTTTCGTATTTTCCTATAAGTAATTCTTTTTCTATTTCCACTCCTATAAAACTTTGCATAGAAAGCATGATTATCTATTTATATGACTTGACTTTGTACAATAGTGTCACAAAACGTGGACGCATTGAACGCTAAGCTTGAGGCCTATTTTATAACAAACTAATAATGTACTTGTAGCCAACTTTCTGAGTATATTACTTCATAACCTTTTCGGAGAAAATGTAAAATAATCATACTTTCAAGAGATACGTAAAGAGTTAAAGGAGCAGATATTCAAAGACCAATGAATCTTAGACAACAATAATTGATTGATGCACCAATATTTATGATTGTAGGCTAATGATAATTATCATTAATCTCAAGAAAACTATTATAGTTTAAAAATTTAAAAAAAATATCTCAGATTATAAATAAACATGATCAGTAATAAATTCACAAAAAATAGTTCTCGTACCGGGAGATTGACGATAAAATCATAATATGCTTATTCTATAAAAATTTTAAGATTAGGCCTATATGACTTCCATTCATTAGGATCTTGACATGTACAACAATAAAGCCATACTTCTCAAAATTGATTGTACGAGTATAATGATTTTTCACTAAAAACCATGTTGAGGATTGAGTGACTTAGGCATTGACTGATAGCCCACAAATCTAATGATAATGATAATGGTACTGTTAAGAAACGCAAGAAAGAAGAAATCATTATTCTGCGCTACTCATTATGTCAACAGTGCTTCCGGTTACGCTGATAATAGGCTATGAATTTGTTGTTTATATTCTTTTCCCCTCTTTCTCCATCTTTTTGTCTTTCGTACTCTCAAACGCCAAATGATCATCTGGAAAGTTCGAGCGTTTCTAGTAAGCTCGAGAACTGAGATAATATTATCTGTGTAAGTAGAAGCATTGAGAAACCCTTGGAAATTGAGTTTTCAAGAACAAACAAACTTATAATTGCGGTGGCACATTCAGCAGGAAGTTCAGTTGTGATTCGAACGTGTAAAATTATAAACGACATAGTGACAGTTTGTGGTGGCAGTTTACAAATGGACATTTCATTGCTTGTGTAAAGTTTATGTGATGAAGTCTTTGAACAGTAGACATTCTTCTTCGTGAACACATAACCAATTATTGTGATTGATAAAAGTGTGACAGACCATTGTGCTTTGGAAGTTTTTAGTTAAGTCATTGTATAGATTATTGGACATCTATTATTATTAAATTATTGATCAGCCTATTGACAGTTGGTAATTAGTTTTTATACAGTGATATAGTGAATACACTATTAGCGTTATTGATCTGTTTGTTTCTTATTGGTTTTTCTTGTGTGATGTAACTGATTAGTGCGTATTGTAAATAAAGTTCAAGAATTACTTTTCAATGTTGCCAGAATTATTTTTGTGATCGAACCCATACAGTACAGTAAATGGTACAAGGGACTTGGAGCAATTTTTTTGGATAAGGTATTACCTAAAAAACGTTCTAAACCCCCATAAAAGCCAAGAGTACAGCTTATTTTAGCGTTGGTTAGGAAATTCGGGTGGGATACATCCCCCTCCCACCGCCTGGATTCGCGCCTAAATGGTACTAATGAAATAAATCTGACATACTGGAACTAGGTATTCCTTCAGCAACTGCGCTAAGCTGATGTTGATTGTATGGAGTAAATAAAAAACACATCATAACATTAGAAAATCACATCAATACTCATTGGCATATAGTTATCTCGGTCACATCAAAACTACGGGAGAGTATATATGCTAGGATCAGGTAAGGTAGGCTACTACTTCTTTATGGTGCAAGGCCTGTTTAAAAGTTGTACTCTATTAATTTGTGTGATACAAGGTCTTTTGGTAAGAGGTAGCGAGTTGAAAGCTGTAGATCTCATGAGGTAGAAAGCGTGTTCATGCCAGTGAAGGAAAAGGAGTTGACTTCTCAAATGAGGTAATTAGAGTGCGTGATTGAGAATAGAAGTCCGTGTGAGTGGAACGACGACGACCGGTCTGCTGGCACGAGCTGGACCACTTCCTCAGTCTCCTTAGACTTCGACCTCCTCTACCATCTTTGCCTTGTCCTCTTTCCGGTTCAAGGAGTGCGTGCGCGTGCGCGCGTGCAAGGATCTCATGTGGCGTTTGCAGCCGCAGACAGCAGAGAGCAGAGGTGATCCAGCTACAGCACTCCGACCGACGCTTGTAAGTGGACCGACCTCTCATTGTGTTTGACAAGGTGAAAGGGTCGAAAGGCTCTCTCTTCATGGTTGCGGCACAACTCAGAAAGGATAGCAGCCAGACGTTCCAGCCCTCATATTAACAGACAAGAAGTTTGATCTCTGATCTCTCACCTCTTCTAAATTACTCATCTTTCACAACATTCTGACTCCATATCAATTATTGTCGCGGTGAAAAATTCACCAGCCCACTTTATTAAATCATATCAAAAAATGTATAAAGATGAGGATTGAATCCAAAAAATTCAGTACTCACGTGAAATTATTTTTTTAAGAGAACCCTCTTCTTGGAGGAACTCATCTAAACTCGCTGTGGTGGATTACCGTATCACGCCACTTTTTCATTCCAAACCCTGGCTTCAGAGCTTGGACAAAAAATGAGACGGTTTTTGGCAAGATGAGGAATAGGTCCGTTTTAAAAACCTTTCCTACGGGAAATTTTTAAAGTTTTAAATTAATCAATTCTAGTCATTTTTTATGTTAAATTTTAAACACCCCTGAAAGCAAGAAGAACAAGATTGCCAAATTTGTCATTTTTTATTGTATAAACTCATGACACACATCCTTTGTCAAATAAATCATTGTTTAGCGCCATACAATGGCCAAAGTACACAACAAAATGTTTACGTTAATCGAAAGGGTTAGATTTATCCAATGCTTGCACTAGCCGGCTTATCAAACAGCTGCTTTCAATTTATCTCTGCGGGTCCTTTCGATTAACTTTAATTCAATTATTATTCGAATTGTTCTTTCCGTATTTATTTTTTATGTACAACTGAGAAATCTGCTTATTCGTATCCTATTAACTGTCTAATTTTTAATTAAATTATTAATTCCTCCAAATTTTGTTTTTTTTTGTTACGTCACATCATGTTAAACTGTAAAATTTTTAAAGTTTTAAATTAATCAATTCCAGTCATTTTTTATGTTAAATTTTAAACACCACTGTCGCTTCGAAAGCAAGAAGACCCAGATTGCCAAATTTTAAAACCTCGCAAACATAAAATCCGCGATCAATCACATGCAGCCATCCAAGATGTTTGAAGAAATGATGCCGACTTCGAACGAGTGCTAGAAAAATTAATATCTCATCGACTGCGCGTAAAATTGGGCCCAAAAAAGTGAATGGTATGTGAAAATATTTTATTATTAATAATGGAGGCATTACCAAAATTGGCATATCATTACTAACGCTACAAAAATGCTTAAAAATGCCTACATGCTCGAAAAACATTTTATAATTCATAATTTAGATTCACTGCATTATTCAAATTTTAACTTCAATTAATGTACATTATCTCAACTTATAATATATTATTCTGATCATTTCATGCCATATTTTCATTCTGAATTTGTATTGAACAGCACAGTAATTTCAATAAGCATTTTATAATTTAAATTCCTGCCTGACTCTGGTTGTAGAATACTTTAACGACTTAATTCAGAGTTCCGACAGCCGGCTTCGCCGAGTTGAGTTGGTTATTTTGGTAAATAGTCATTTGCCCTTGATGAAGGACATACTAGTTGGTTTAATATTTTATCCACCTTTTTGAACAGTCTGTGATAAGATTATTTTGCAGCTCCTCCACCTCGCTAGCGTGTATTGTTGAGGAGGTGTAATTGGCAAATATTAAATATTCCGCACGCAACCTTCGCTTGCGAGAGGGACTTAGCTGGAAATATTCTAATCTTTTATATTTTATCTTTCTTGGCTAAATTGGATTGTGTGGATGATATTTACAGATATTCTACATTTTCTCTCGAAATTCCATTGAGTGGAGACAGATATTTATTTGTGTGATTTTGGATTGGGATGGTGCGCCTATCTTCGCAATTTTCGTAACATTATTTGCGACTGCAGCTTCCGGCCATTTGAGTTGAAGAATTTATATGCAAAAAGGGCACCCCCCAGACCATAGCTCACACAATCTATACTATAATCATAATCTCTATCATTGATAAAATATTTTTTTTTATTAATATCTTCGTTATGCCTTTCTTTCTTCAGAAGTACCTTCTCCCTATAATGAGTTGTAGGCTTGAGTTATTCACATAGCATCTTCCTGCTAAGTCTCTTTACTCATATCCCATATATATATATATAGTTACTCATATCTAAACTAGGGCAGCCAGGGCATTGTCGCGGGGCCCCCAAAAAAAGCCAGTAGAGGGCGCCAAAATTACAAAAAAAAAAGGACACCCAGAAATCTAGCTTGAATGGCATGTGATGAACAATAAGGTGGATCACTACAATTGAAAGCATATAAATCGATAATTTTTTAAACTTCGATGCGGGAGGCTTGAATGATCCTATTAACATTTGATTCAACGTCACTTATTCTTGTGAGTACAATTAGATCTTTTTCTTTTTCTGTTATTCGTTTATTTTTAATTACAATAGATTTTAAGAGTAGATGTTTTAAGAGTAGATGTATTCATTCCTCATCCGTCATCCGCAAGTACTTGAGAAATCACTACTCTGTGAAGTACTCGCAAGCTAGCATCAGTTGTAGTACCCTGGACCACATTGCTTTTGAGGGACGATGACTAATGACTTGTAAAGGGTGAACAAATTCACTAAAACGATTGGAGCCGGCGATTAGATGAGATGGAACAACGTGAAGTTGTCGACGGGTAAATAAATACCAGTAGCTGTAGGCCTACTGGGCAAAGCATGGGCTTTTGCCGAGTTTATTGTACCCTGAAGGCGACAAGGTCGGCAGGAGTGTCGGGTGGAGGGGGGGTGTATTGTTGGCAGGCAGATGGCGTGGAGCTAACCTATGGTCGTGCGGGGTGTGTGAGAGAGAGGGGACTTAGAAAAAGAGTGAGAATCATTGAAAGGGTATGAAATGGAGTGAGAGCGAGGAGAGAACAAGTGAGAGACATTTTATGTTGAGCATCGCGACAAAAGAGAGACGTGCTGGCAGTTAGCTAGCGATAATAGCTGGGTTTGTCTGCATGACGATGGTATAATATGGTTAGGGGGAGCTTCCCCCCAAGGGGTCGAGTCTCCTCACTCAACTCAACACCGTGCTGCTCTCCACACTGATATTCGTCAGAAGCGCCGCGTCAAAAATTCAGTATCCATTCAAAGCCCAGATTGAACAGTACATGCATGACTCGAATCATCAACGAGCAGATGTACCGTTAGATATGATCGAAAGAAGATTGGTGGTTCCATTTATAGTTTCAAATGCCGTTGCAGTTATAGTTTTTTTTTTATTGCTGATGATGCCCACTTGAGTCCGAGACTTGTGCGTGCGTAATGAGGTGAATGATTACACATAAATGCCTGACGGTGGAGCGGGATTCGAACCCACGACCACTTAAACGACAGCAAGCTGAAGTTGCGACGCCCCAACCAACTGCGCTAAGCGGCCCGCCGATACAATTTAACTTAGTTGATAGTTGATACAATTTTAGTTGATATAGTTTCTGTTCTGAAAGTAGGACATCAGGGGCGTCCATAAAGGAAGGGGCCCAGGAAGCCCGGGCAGCCCCGAAATGTAGATAAATTTGGTAAATCAAACTTTAAGACCCCTTAACGAGCAACTTCGAGCGTCACCACGCCACATTACTCCGTTTGAACGCTTCTTCCACAACACGCAACTCCACTACGAAGGTCGCAAGGCAATCAGTTCATTGAACTGAATTGATTCTATTTGAATCCCTCTGATAACCTGATTAAAACTAATAAATAGGTTTATGAATTATTAATTCAATTTCATTGCACAGTGTAAAAATAATATAATAGGCCAAATAATAGATTAGCAGTTTACAAATAAATAAATAATAATAGTAATTATTATTATTATTATTATTATTTAGGACTATGTAGCCGATATCACAACCTAATTGACTGGTAGTAAGTAATTCATACGGGTCATTGACCAAGTATGAATTTACTATATTTCAAATAAATTTTTGTTCTCTAAACCTGACATGCTCCAATATTCAAAATTTTTTTTTTTTTAAATATTTTATAAGTTACTCCTCGCCATCCTATTCATTTCCTCATTACACTCTCGCATCTCTTTTTTTCAAATGAATAAATAACATAATAACATGCATATCATCCGATCATCCGTAAATATATATATATATATATATATATATATTTTTTTTTTTTTTTATCACTATGTGCCTAGGAACTTTCGTGTTATTGAGCATGTGTCCAGTACAATTGACTTTTGAAGAGCAATGTAGATGTCAGGTGGCAGACCAAGACCAGAGATAAACTTGAGAAGAGACGAAGAGACTTGAAGAGACTTTGAAATTACAGCAGTTGAAGAAATCACTATGGGCACTGTGAAAACTTGATTTTGATTCCACATTTGTCTGATTTCTTCTGACAAAGGCTGATACTTAACAATTTTCTCTGAAATTTTCTTCTGTAAATTGTTAGTATTTGGAACAGCTATGTCAATCAGGAATGTTCTCTTCAATGCCTTGTCAATGAGTGTAATATCCGGTCTATTGTGCTGTATTGTCCTGTCAGTTATTATATCTCTATTCCAGTATATCTTTTTTGTCATTTTCCATAACTGCATTTGGTTTGTACTTGTAATAAGGTTCACTAGATTTGATTAATTTGTATTTTTTGATTATTTCTTGATGAACTATTTTACATACATTGTCATGTCTCTGTACATAATCTGTTGCAGCCAATGATGAACAGCCACTGGTGATATGATCGATTGTTTCCTGTGCCTTATTACAAAGCCTGCATGAATCAGTAGCTATTGTAGTGTCCTTGAGTATATACTTCCTATAATTACGTGTATTTATGATCTGATCCTGGATTGCTATCATGAATCCCTCAGTCTCCACAAAGAGATTGCCATGTGTTAACCAAGAGTTGGATGCCACACTATCCATTTCAGGCTGAGATATGTAATTTATATGTTTACCATGGAGTGTTTTCTGCTTCCAAGCGATTTTCTTATTATCAAATGTCTGGACTCTTAATTGCGGCTCAAACGTGCTGTTATTGAGTTTCAATGGTGTACCTGAAGTTTGTAGTTTCAGTAAAGCATTATACAAGGGTACTAACTCAGCTTTCTGTTGAAAATACTTGCGCATGACATTTATCTGCTTGTAGCACATATTCTTAATATCAATCACACCCCTTCCACCTTCTTTTCTAGGCAGAGAAAATCTTTCAACAGCCGAATGAATGTGATGAGCTCCATATTTACTAAAAGTTGTCCTGGTGAGGGTATTAAGTGCTTTCAAGTCCGTGTCAGTCCAGTTAATTATCCCAAATGAGTAAGTCAATATTGGAACTGCATATGAGTTTATTGCCTTAACTTTATTCCTACCAGATAGTTCTGATTTCAAAATTATCCTCAAACGATACAAATACCTAGCCTTCAAATCGATCTTTATTTTAGAGTGACAGGTGCCAACACCCTGATGATATCCAAGGTACTTGTATGTTTCATCAGGACTCATATGCTCAATCAACTGGTTGCTGGATGTTATGAATGGCTGCTCAGTTGTCTGCTTACACCCCTTCATGGAATTGATTTTACATTTCTTAACACCAAATTTCATTTTTATATCTTGACTGAAGTCATCAGTGGTCTTTAGTAAATACTCCAACTCATGACGTGTTGAAGCATACAATTTCAGATCATCAACATAAAAGAGATGTGAAAATATATGTGAATCCTTATTTGGTGCTATGATTTTATATCCATACTCAGTATTGTTTAGGAGATTTGACAATGGATTCAAAGCAAGACAAAACCACAATGGACTTAGAGAATCACCTTGGAAAATACCCCGAGCTATGGGAATTGGTTTTGACTTGATTGTGCCTCCCATGCAAAGCGTTGTTTTCCATCTGGACATTACACACTGCAAAAACTCAACCAGCTTAATGTTGACTCTGTAAAGCTTCAAGACATGCATCAACCAAGAGTGTGGGACACTATCAAATGCCTTCTGATAATCAATATATGCAACATGCAAAGATCTTGACTTTTCCCTGGCATTTGCAATAATCTCTCCATCAACTATCAGCTGCTCCTGACACCCTCTTGACCGCTTACGACATCCCTTCTGCTCCTCACACATCAATGGTTCTATGTGACTGTTAAGTTTATCAGTTATGATTGATGTTAGCAGCTTGTAGATTGTAGATAGACATGTAATTGGTCTAAAGTTAGCTGGGTCAGTGCAATCCTCACTTTTTGGCAGCAAATATGTAATACCACAAGACAGATGTTCTGGCATATTCTCTGGAGACTGAATATATTGATTGAAAAGTAATACTAATGCCTTATGGAGGGAAGAGAATGATTTGATCCAAAAGTTTTGTATTCTATCTGGACCTGGAGCTTTCCAACTATGTGTTTTTCCTACTGCCTTTTTGAAATCATCCTCTGTAATGACAATTTGTGGCATTTCCACAACATTTCTATGATGGTCCAGCTCTTGTTGAATCCATGGAGCTCTTTCATTGTGATTTACTTTGTTGGACCATATATTTGACCAAAAGTGCTCTACCTTGACTACAGGTGGAAATTGTCTGCTATTTTTCACAGTAGGTGGTTCCAGAGATTTGTAGAAATTCTTTTGGTTAACATGAAACAGCTTGTTTTGTTTATGCCTTAGTGTGCACTTCAGGTACCTCTTCAATCTTTTAGATTTAGCAGCAAGTAACTGCTTCTTTGTGTCCAAGAGTTCAATCAATTTATCCTCTTCTAGGCCTAACCAAGGGATATTATTCTTCCTGAGCTTCCTGTTGGAGAGGTTACCTCGCAAATACTGAGTCAACTGACCTATTTCCACTCTCAATTTGGAAATCTTAGTTTCCAATCTCCGTTGCCAATTAGGAATGCTGTCTTTCCTGAGTTCCTTCCCTTTTTTCCGATGTGAGGCTTTTGGTTGTTGGTTGTGTTTATGGACCACTGTCATTGCACCAGCAATTATTATTATTATTATTATTATTATTACTACTATTATTATTATTATTATTATTATTATTATTATTATTATTATTACTATTATTATTATTATTATTATTATTATTATTATTATTATTATTATTATTATTATTATTATTATTATATTTTTTCCTTTTAAAGGGGTGCTTGACCAGTCCAACCTTGGGCTCCGATACCCAAGGAGGCCTGACAAGCGGTTAAAGGCAAGACTGCTTCACACGTCCGTGCAGTAAGCAATCATGCCAGGTCCGTCATCCACAAATCATTTGCTCTGAGCAGCCGGAGAGAGCCCAAGATAACTACCTTCTGCATTTGGCCTATCAGTGAAGAGGCACTTTTTTCACAAGCTGGAATTGATTTAAACTCAAAAGCAGCGTTGTGCGTACCCCACCTAGGACACCAATTATCAGCACAACTAGCTTTTAACAGATAATCCTGGGTTCAGCTTGCGCAGCTTCACCAATGATACCTCTTGATACTTGGTCCGTTTGTTATTATTTTATTATTATTATTATTATTATTATTATTATTATTATTATTATTATTATATTATTGTTGTTGTTATTATTATTTTCCTTTTTATTGACATGGGCTAGGCCCAGAAATCTGTCAAGCCGGCCAAGTTGGCAAGGACATGTCAGAATGATATTGTGTGTTTATTTTATTCATTAAATGATAAGTTGAAACTGCATATTTTTTTTATTTTTTTTTTTTTATTTGTTTGATGTCAAGTACCTTCGGACTATTCTACTAGTATCCAGTATCACAGCCTTTTGCATGCGAAGGTACTCTGTGCTTGGAATCTCCAGCACACTGAGAGACTGCACCAGAGACTTGGGGATCTTACCCATTGCTCCAACTACAACCGGTACCACCGTGACCTCTTTCTGTCCCCAGATATCCTTCACTTGGTCCGCCAATGCCGCATATTTTGAAATTTTATTGGTATACTTATTTACCATGTTGGAAGCCAGTGGAATTGTAACATCTATGAGAAAAGTTGCATCATTCCTTTTCTCTACTACCACAATGTCTGGTCTGTTGTGATCCACTGATCTGTCTGTCAGGATAGTTCGATCATAATACAATCTGCATACATTATTCTCCATGACAGATTCTGGAACATACTGATAATAAGGCAATGCTGTTTCTAAAAGACCTCGTGTGAGTGCTATCTGCTGGTGTAGGATCTTACACACATTATTGTGGCGAGCTGTATAATCCTTTGGAGTCAGAGTTGAGCAACCACTTATAACATGCTCAATCGTCTCACTTTTTGATCCACATAACCTGCAGAGGTCAGACACAAGCAATGGGTCCTTCATTATATGCTTTCTGTAACTGCGGGTTGCAATAACTTTATCTTGAATTGCAAATACCATTCCCTCAGTCTCAGAAAATAGGTTGGCAGATCGAAGCCAAGCCCAGGAAGCAATACTATCTATACCCTCATCCGAAAGTGAATGCAAAAACCGTCCATGAAGTTCCTTCCCTTTCCATTTATATACTTTATCTTCTACAGAGGGAATGTCAGAGAGAGGGTTATAAACTTCATCGCTCAAGGAGAGAGGTGTGAAACCATGATCTTCTGCCATAATGACCTTATGAAGTTTGCTAGAAGGACATTTACTTTTAAAATAGTCCCTGAGGTTCATTATTTGTTTCGCATGAGCCTCTAGGAAGTCAACAACTCCTCTTCCTCCTTTTTGCCTTGGGAGGTGAAATCTTTCGACAGAGCTCTTTGGATGGTGTGAGCGAAACTTAGTAAAACACACCCTTGTTGAGCGGTTGAGTCCCTCTAATTCAGTCTTTGTCCACCTGATTATTCCAAAGCTGTATGTGGCGACTGGTGCTGCAAAGATGTTAACAGCTTGCACCTTGTTATACCCATTCAACTGTGACTTCATGATGGCTCTTACCCTATCAAGATACATGGATGTCAATGCATGTTTTGTTTGTGAGTGCTGGATCTGAGTATCCTGCAAGAACCCAAGATATTTATATGACTCTCCCTGCTGCATTGCTGCGATGAGTGCTGGATCATCCATGGTCGGTACAATACATCCATCAATCTGAGCCCAGCGTCCCTTTTTCATGGCATTCACTCTACATTTGTCAAGACCAAATCTCATGCATACATCATTACTGAAATTCTCAACGTTTTTAACCAGACTTCTTATACCTTTTTCAGCTGATGAGAAAAGTTTTATGTCATCCATATACATGAGGTGGCTTACCCTATATTCATTGAGCGAATATCCATGATTGCTTTTTTTTAAATGCTGGACAATGGATTAAGTGCTAAGCAAAACCAAAGGGCACTTAGAGAGTCTCCCTGAAAAATTCCTCTCTTACTTTCCACCTCCCCAATATTCACAGGAGATCTTTTGGGGGCACTGAGAACAAGACATGCCACCTTTTCATAGCTTCCCCAAGAAAACTAACAATCACTGGGTCAATCTTATAGAGTTCCAAAACCGACATCAACCAAGAATGAGGCACTGAATCAAAAGCCTTCTGATAGTCAATGTATGCTGTATACAGACTGCCTCTTCCAGCCTTTGCTTTCCCAGAAATAACACCATCTATGATAAGCTGTTCTTTACAGCCTCTACTACCTCTCCAACATCCCTTCTGTTCTTCAGCAATGATATTATGGCTCTCCAGGTGTTGGTTTAGTTTAGCACATATTATAGCTGTCAGAATCTTATAAATAGTTGGTAGACAGGTGATAGGCCGGTATTTGGAGGGATCACTCACTGATGGTGCAGTTTTGGGTATTAAGTAAGTCCTTCCCTTTGTCATAAAACTGGGCATGCACTCTGCATTACATAGTACTTCATTGAGCAGACATGCAAGGCAATCATGTACAGAGGTAAAGCGCTTATACCAGAAGTTATGCACTCCATCACTGCCTGGGGCTTTCCAGTTCTGTGTTCTAGAAACAGCCTCTTTTATGTCTTTCTGGGTTATATTGTGATTTGCCATTGTAGGGACATGATCTACTCTTCTGGCTTCTTCATTTATCCAGTCAGCCTCACCATTGTGTGTAGAAGTGTCAGACCATATTGATTTCCAAAAATTCATAACTTCCCCCTTATTTGGAAACTCATCACCTGACTGTTGTATATCATTCCTACATTTAAGCTGCTTGTAAAACTGTTTCTGACTTCTACTGAAGAGTCGATTTTGAATATGTCTCATATGACTCTCCTTATATCTTCTGAGCCTGCATGACAATACCATTAGACGCTGCTTCAATAGATCCAGAATTTCAAGGACTGACTTGTTCTCATCATTCTTATTCGTTTGCATAATTGCCTCTGCAACCCTGCGGATCTTATTATTGGGATTAGTTGATGATAAGAAGGTGGTAAGGCGACCTATGTCCTTTCTCAGCACTGCAATCCTTCCATTCAATCTCAACTCCCAAGGTGGAGTCTGGGGTGATTTGTGTTTAGTTGTTTTTTCAATAGATTGACCATTAGCCAGGATAGTTGTCAGTGCTCCAATGTAAACAAGATCATGTAACTCAGAGAGGCTTTCCACATTTCTGCTCTCTATAAAAAGGGCTCTATTTACATCTGACAAGATTGAAGCAGTACCAGAATTTGAAATAAGCCTTGGTATTTCTGGTCTACTAGTAGGATCCATACCTCCATATTTCATTTTACTCTCAGAAAAAAGAGCAATCACAGAATCCAGAATCTCACTCAACTGCCTTTCCGCACCAGAAGCAGAAGGAGTGCCCTCCAAGCCTATATTTGTCCTAGCTTCAGTAGTGGTTGGTGCACTCTCTTCAATTACTGATTCTATTACCAGATTCTGTCTGTTGATTTTATTGGGATGCAGCTCATCACCATCAGTAGGAGAAGTGTTTCCTGTCAATCCAAGCTCTCTAGATACCTCATATCTTATTCTATCAACAGTCTCTTGTGGTATGCGGTTGGATCTGAACAAAAATCTTCATTGGTCAAGTATATTCTGAACAGTTTTGTCCCGAAGCTCTGGGAATCTCTGTGTCATAACTCTATGCAGTTCAATGCTATATGGTGTATAAAGAGTTTCCATGTTTGTTATTAGAAGGTAGGAGCGATAAAGGAAGTTATTTATCTCATCAGTCCATTTGAATTGTCTCCTACCACGGGCTGCAGGAATGGGTCTCGGTAAATCAGGGACAACGTTTCCAGCAGTAGATGGTCCAGGTTGTCGCTCATCCATCGACTGAGGTGAGGAGCGACTGTTATCACCATCAGAAGGAGTCTGCTGTCTTAGTGCATGAGGTCCAGACTCATTTACCAGTGCACCATCTGAGGCTATCACTCTTCTTGTTGTAGGAGCAATATTATCACAGAAACGTGAGCAGCTAACACACGCCTCCGGTAACGCCAGTTCTGCTTGGAATTGCAATGGATGCATTGGTTTTGCATCAAACATCAAGTGCTTTGAAGGTGGAAAACATGCAATGCTACTACCTGGGACACACTACCCAGTCTACAGAACCAACTTGCTGGGGTCCCCGGGGTCGCCACACCCGTAAACTTCTAAAGAAATGCCCCTCTTATTATTATTATTATTATTATTATTATAATTATAATTATAATTATTATTATTATTATTATTATTATTATTATTATTATTATTACTGGTGTTTTCTCGCATTTGCGGTAAGGTCTTTTGAAGGGAGGGGCATTCACATGCAACCTCCTCTCCAAGATAACTATTACAAGTGAGTATGGTTTAGACTTATCTTGTGCATTGCAATATTTGACGGACCATGCGTGCAGTGTCAAGCAAAACAGATTTCTGCATTTTTTCCACCACAGAGTCTGACAGTCCAATCAATTTACAGCACTTGTCTGCTGACTTAAGAACCAAGCCACCCACTGTTATTACAATTGGAGCTATCTTAACAGTGTTCAGTTCATACATATCTTTTAGTTCAAATGCAAGCTCCTGGTATTTTCTCAGCTTCTCTCCTCTTGTTCGTTGAGCATTCTCATCTGCTGGCACAGCAATGTCAATAATAAGGGCTTCCCTTCTTTGCAGGTCCACAACCAGGATATCAGGCTTGTTGTGGGGAACATGTCTATCGGTGACCATTTGAACATCCCAGTAGATCTTTGTCTGGTTCTTTTCAACAAATGCAGGAGGCGAATAAGAATAATATGGGGGAATCTCATTAATAATCCCAAATTTCATTTGCAACTCCAGATGCACTATCCTTGCCACATTATTGTGCCGTCTCAAGTATTCTCTTGGAGCCAGTATTGAACAGCCTGATGTGATGTGCTGGATACTTTCAATAGCAGCAGCACATAGCCTGCATTTGTCACTTATGTTCTGATCACCCATGACATGCTTTCTATAGGCATTGGTAGCTACCACCTGATCCTGTATAGCAAGTACAAACCCTTCCGTCTCAGGAAACAGGTTACCCACTACAAGCCACTTGCTAGATTGCTCCTGATGAGTTTGGTCAGAGAACAAACACCTGTAGTAGCGCCCATGCAGCTCTTTCTGCTGCCACTCAGCCTTAAGAGATTGGATAGTGGTAACCTCTCGCTCATTGGGACTTTTTAAATTGAGTGCAGTATATCCATTGTCCAGCTGACTCATTTCTTTGAAAAGGCTTGATTCAGAATCTCTGAAGTAGGCTCTCAACCTTTTCTCTTGGCTTGCACATAGCTCAGAAATCCTGGTCAGACCACGACCACCCAGCTTCCTTGGCAAGTATAGCCGACTCATTGATGCTCTTGGATGATGCATTCTGTATTTAGTCATTGTTGTGCGAACAAGTCGGTCCATCTTTTCAAGGCGAGTATCTGACCACTTCAAAATACCAAAACTGTAAGTCAAAGCTGAGATGACCCATGAATTTAAAGCTTTTATACAGTTTTTTGAAGCTAACTTTGCCTTCAGCACCCTATTTAGTCTCCAACTGAACTCATTCTCAAACTTCTCTATGGTTTCAACTCTTGAGATTTTGAGATGCTGCTGGAACCCCAAATACTTATAAGTCTGTCCCTTCTCTAACTGTGCCAACTCATTATTCATTGTGAGCATGTGCTCCCTTGTCATCTTTAGCTGTCCTTTTTCAACATGCAGCACAGCACATTTATCCAGTCCAAAGTGCATGTGGATGCTCTGACTAAATGCTGCAACCAGCTGAAGCATACTTTGCAATTGTGATGATGACCTGGCATACAACTTGAGGTCATCCATATAAAAGCTGTGTGACACTGTCAAGTCTCTTGCTATATCCAACTTATAGCCATATGAGGAATCCCTTAACATCAAACTGAGAGTATTTAAGGCTAAGCAAAACCATAGGGGACTCAGACTATTACCCTGGAAGATTCCCCTAGCAATCTGTATTACACCTGTCTGGACTTGATCACTTCCCTTTCCAATACATAGCTTCACACTCCAACTGGCCATTACTAATTTTAAGAAGTTGACAATCTCTGCATTGACCTTATAGAGCTGAAGAACATTCAATAACCAACTGTGTGGGACAGAGTCAAAGGCTTTTGCATAGTCTATCCATGCCACTGATAGATTCCTCTGCTTAGCACTAGCATGACCAGCAATAAAAGAGTCGATAACTAGCAACTCTTTACATCCTTTTGCTCCCTTCTTGCACCCAAGTTGTTCTGGGGCTATTAATTTATTATCAGAGATGTGCTTGTCAACTTTAGAAGCAATAATGGAGGTCATCAATTTATATGTGCTATTCAAACAGGTGATGGGCCTATAATCTTTGGGGCTGAGAAGTCCTTCCTTCTTGGGCACCATATAAGTCAACCCAGATGCAAATCCCTCAGGAATTTCTGACCTCTGATGTAATAGGTCAGTGAAACAGATAGCAATAACTGGATGAAGGCTTGTAAAGTTCTTGAGCCAGTAATTCTGAATGCCATCTGGACCTGGAGCCTTCCAGTTGTGAGTCCTCTTTGTTGCCATAGCAACATCTCCAGTGTCAATCACACATTCCACCATACCAGGGGCATCCCTCACACTGTCTTCCACCTGTCTCATCCAATATGCATTTGCATCATGTACAACTGGTCTCTCCCACAGAGACTTCCAAAATCCTTCAAGAGCCTCAACATTTGGGTGCTTCACAATCCTCTCATTGTCACCATTTAGCCTCTTGTAGAACTTCCTCTCATTACTCATGAAAAGAGTCGTTTGGCATTTTCTTGTTTCTGACTGCTTATACCGGCGACAACGGTTTGCCAATGCTGCCAATCTCTGCTTCCATTGGTCCATTTGGAATGCCAATGTTTCACACAACTTATCTTCCTGGACAAGACCAATATATTGCACTAACAGCTCATCTATTTGTTTCTTTTGTCTGTTTGAAGCACCAACAGGATTCTTCAAGTAGCTTGTAACAATGCCAATGCGCCTCCTCAAATCAGTGATTTTACTTTCAAGTCGAACCCTCCATTTTGGCCTTCTTTCTTGGTGAGATGGGCCAACCTTCTTGACTCTTGATTCAAGCTTCACTCCTAACTCTTGCAAAACAGTCAATGCACCACAATATAGCCAATGTGTTACTCTACTTATATCAGTCATTACATTGGTGTGTTTTTCCAGAACTCTGTTGACAGCTTTGACTGTATGGAAGGTCCTCCCATTATAAAACACCTTCTCCAGTTTAGTGCGACATTCCACTGCTACACCCTCAAACTTAAAAACATTGCTTAGCAAAGCAGCCTCAAGCCCTCCTTCATCAATTACAGCTTCCTCAGGTGAATGAGGCACTATCTCATCAATATTCTCTGCACCAACAGCTTCATCTGCCACATTTTCTCCTTCTATCTCTTCATGCACTTGATCTTCAACTCCCACATTTTGATAATTTCCTGCACCATTTAATTGCTGCCAGACCTCATCTTTGATACTAGAAAGCTCAGCATCAGAGAGAAACTTTCTTTGTATGATTACTCTAACCTGGTCAGCTATCCTTTGGGATGTAAGTTCAGACTCTGGCATAATCTCTTGCCAATATTGCAACAATCTCTCTCTATACAAAGTATGGTCAGTATCTGCTTTTGTAGCCAGATAGTAGGCACGGATGGCAGCTGCATTCATTTCTCTGCTCCATCTCATCCTCCTAGCTCTATGCACTGGCTGTGGTCTTGTGACCTGGGCGGGAGGAGGCTGTCCCTCTTCCAAACCCTGATCACTGGATTGACTACTAATCTGTTCATTTGCCAAATTGGGGTCAGGATCAACTGGGTTATTTTCAACTATTATCTGATGCCTATTTCTGAAGTTGTATTGCCGGGTACTTGTGGCTCCTTGTGATAGAGAGGTACCACTTGCTCCACCTTCCTCTATCCCAGGCTGTCCGTCAGGTGTCCGAAGGGAGTCAGCCTGTAACCCCCTCACCCCCCGAGTTCTTTCACTACCTTGTCTTGGTGCAACTCATTTGTATCCACCAGGGGGCCGCAAACCCAACTGGCAGAGTGGTCGCAGTTGATGCTTCATGTGCCCACATCACATTCTGAACACACTAATAACCTGGGATGCAACGATGTCAGTGCCAGCCAGTCTGCATCAACCACTTGCTCAGGTAACCGGGGGATCGCCAAGTCCCCTAGACAAAAGATTCTGCCCCCCTGCGGGTTTATTATTATTATTATTATTATTATTATTATACAGTCAGCATTTTAATATGAAATTATTAGAATTCATAATTCATGAACAACTGATGAATTACTCCATGCAAAATGATTTATTAAATGGAAACCAATATGGCTTTGTACCTGGAAAATCAACAACCCTATTACTTGAGAAAGTTTTCTATGCAATTAACAAAGATATAGATAAGAGAAAAACAACCTTTGCAGTATTATTAGATCTGAGCAAAGCGTTCGATACGATTCAACACAAAATCCTCATTAAAAAACTGGGTAAATTGGGATTATCAGGAATGGATTTGGAAATCATCAAGAACTATTTTGCAGACAGGGAAATAATAGTTGGAATTGGAAATAGTAATAGTAACCCAAAGCCCCAGAAATTTGGTGTAATTCATGGCTCACCTTTATCACCATTGCTCTTCAATCTATACATAAGTGATCTGAAACACTGTGATTTCAAAGGAAAAGTATATAACTATGCAGATGATACCATAATACTATATTCAAACAGAATCTTATCAGTAGCAGCCGAAAATGTGCAAAAAGATGTGAATACAATAACAAAATAATTACATCCATATAAACAGCTCAAAAACCAATACAATTGTCTTCCATAACCCAAAACAAAATATAAACATCCTTGATCCATATAATAGAATAGTTAGTCACAATTACAAATGTTTCATTTCACCCAATACATGCAATTGCAAAAAAAATAAAACACTCAAACACAGTGAAATATCTGAGGATGCACTTGGATTCAAATATGAAATGTCACACTCACTCCCAAATGCTGACAAAAAAGCTGAGAAGTATAGCACATAGATGCTATCAACTAAGAGAAACACTACCACCGAAAACGAAACGAGCTGTGTACTTCAGTCTAGTTGAGTCACAAATAAGATATGGAATAACAGTTTACGGCCATGCACCAAACTATATATCAAATCCAATAGCACAACTAATAAACAGAAGAAGAAGAAATTTTTTCCACGGAATAGATACAAACACATTGAATATACTCAATTTTAGAAACTTATTCAAATATACAATATTGCTAAGACACTATTTTGAAGACGAATGCAGATGGACAAATGGAAACAGATACAACACCAGAAATATACTATACATAATTCCAGGATACTACACAGAAATAGGAAAAGCAGTTCCGGAATATTTCATACCACACACTCTAAACAGCATTCCATATCACCTAAGAAACTTAAATACATACACTGAAATAAAAAGAGAAATAAAAAACTATTATATCTCAAACCAATAGACCAGACAAATTTAAATATCAACACAATCTACTTACATATTGAAAGCAAAACAATAAAATATATCAATCACCACATAACTTTAACATTAAATAGCTTAAACAATCTAATTAACAACACCCCAATATAAGCTAAATTTAGCTTCATGGGGTAGCCACTGTAAAATCGAAATGGAATTCTTCCAATAATATCTCACTTTATTAATGATTATGAAATGAATTAATGATATATGAATTGCAAAATATATCAATTTTATTTTAATTTGAGATTGTGATTTTAAAAAAATTATTATTATTATTATTATTATTATTTTTGTACTTTTCCATCACATTTAATGTGAGTTTTCTAATCGAAATCGGCCTATGGCAAGATTTTGATTAATTTATATGGGAATGTTCAGGAATGCCCTAATGATACAGTGCTAAGTACTACTGCCTTCTGCATTGTGCTTTTTGACACTCCCAACTGACTCAAATTTGATGTCACCTTTATTGTAATTAGTCCAACCGCAGAAATAATGACAGGCATGATTGACACCTTTTCTTGCTGCCAGATATCCTTTATCTCAGCAGCCAGAGGGGGATACTAGGAGATTTTCTCAGTGTAGTACTGATCCAAGTTGTGGCAGCATGGTATGCCAACATCTATTAAAATAGTTTCCCTGGTCTGCTTATTCATTAGGATTATATCTGGCCTATTATGTGCAATTGTCCTATCTGTCAAGACTGATCTGTCCCAATTATATACTGTTCTCAAGTATTGGCAGAGGCCTGTATCTGTAGTAAGGATCTTTTTCTTGAAGCAGCTCATGTCTTAATGCAAGGTCCTGACTCCAGCTACACTGTTGTGCCTTTTTAAATAGTCAGTGGCAGCCATTGTCTGGCAAGCTGACATGATGTGCTGTGTTGTTTCAGATGCCAGGCCACATCCTCTGCACAGGTCATCATTGATTGGCAGCTTCATTATAAATGTTTTATAGTTCTTAGTGGCTATCACCTGGTCCTGTATAGCCACCATGAAGCCTTCTGTTTCAACAAACAGATCCCCATGCTTCAGCCATGCATTTGTAACTTCTTCATCAATACCAGGCTGTGCCAAAGCAAACGCATGTCTTCCATGTAGCTGCTTACTCCTCCACTGCTGCAGGACCTCGCTTTCACGCTGCTTACTTGTTCTTATTCCAACAATATTTTGTGCTGACAAGTTGAGTGGTGTGTATTTCTTATCTTCTGCCTTGAGTGCTTTGTAAAGGCACCCATTTTTTGTTGAAAAGTAGGCTCTCATACTCTTCACCTGCTTTTCACACAACCACTCCAGATCCATTAGGTCACGTCCACCTTTATGTGTAGGCAGCACCAGTCTTTCAATTGAAGCAATTGAAGCAATTGAGCTTTTGGGTGATATGCTCTGAAGTTTGTAAGGAGGACTCTGGTTGCTCGCATCAATTCGTCAAGATCAGTGTGAGTCCAGCTGATCACACCAAATGTATAGATTAACAATGGTACTGCATAGGTGTTTATTGCCTTGAACATGTTTTTTCCATTGAGATGCGATTTCAGAAGGGTCTTCACTCTTAGCAAATATGCATCTCTCATTTTCTGCTTCATTTTCTGCTTCATTTCCTTTTGCTGTATTTGCTTTGACTGACCAAATTCTAAGTACTTATAGACATCATCTGGTCCATTGCCTCAAATGCATCATCCCAGTTCACCTCAAGCTTATTATTATTATTATTATTATTATTATTGGCGGTAGGGTAGAACTCCTGAAGAGGAAGACGCATGATTCGTGATGTAGGCCTGAGAACCGATCGTTTTTCTTTCGTCTCAAAAAGATAAAGAAGTGGGCAAATTGTATTGGCGAACGAACTAGATCTGTATAAAATTTGCAAGAATATACGCTCGAAATTTAAAGTTGATTGGTACGAAAGTTATAGTCGAACATACATACCCACAGACAGCCACGAGCCAAGTCAAGTCAAAACTAAGAACTCGCTGCGTTCGTTCAAATAATAATAAGACACAATATTACATTATAATTATAATATAACACAACATTATATTTATATCAAATTTCTAATTATTAATTAAATATCATATACAGTAATTATTATCACTAATGATAGAAATCGCAATTTATATTCATATCTTGTTTATTGATTTGAATAATAAACTAAATTATATTTTTATTCTATCCAAATCGTAAAATAAACATTCCCTGCAGATAGGTGACCAATTTTCTAACAAAAGTGTCGCGATATTTCGACTGTTTTCGGCAGTAGCTCAGCACACACCCATCAAATTATTGTTGATTACAATCAACACTGGTTATGTATTCATTATTTTATTTAAAAAAAATTGATTTCAGTCAATTTTTAATCAGCTGTTGTAGCGTGCGTGTTAAGCTCGGCCAAAAACAGTCCTCACATCACGACACCAATTTTTTTAAATTTTATTTGTAGTTGTCTATTTAGTTGTAAATTCCGTTCAAATATCAGGCTCCCCCGAAGTAGAATCTATTTCCTGTCCCCATTTGTTCACTAGCCGTAATATTCTTTGCTAGAGGAAGTCCTTTGTAGCATTGATTGGGGGTTGTTTGTTAAGGGTTTGGGGTTAGGGGATGGTTATTTTGATCGACGAAGAGGGCGAAAGAGTGAGAGTGTGGGTGGGTGAGTGAGTGAGTGAGAGAAAATGAAGGAGAGGTTGAGTGATCATGGGGAGGAATAGAGAGCGACAGAGAGTGTGAGTGACTGAGTGGAGTAGAAGTTGTCATTAAAGCGCTCCACTTGCAGGTGGGCATCACCCTCACCACGAAAATGAAGAGAAGAGCCATTTGTGATCATTTGCCAGACATCCGTTGTTTTCAGTCAACAAATCCTACTAAAGTAACAGGTAGGCTTGTTACCTTCATTATTTTATTAATACCAGCCCAACTAACCGTCAAAATTTTGTTAGAATCTGTTAGTGGAACTTTAATTATTAAGAGAAATGTAGTTTAATCTCAAATTTAGCAGTTTGTAATGAAATACGGTTGAACTTCCGAATAACGAATAATTTTTTTAATAATAATGTAATTTTTTATGATTTTGTAATGATCTAACTTTGCAAGAATCATGAATGATTTGTTTATTTATGTAATGTTATGAATTATGTAAATTTTATATTTTAAAAAATTTGTGATTTTAATTATGATAATGATATCATAGTGATACAATGCAATTTTTGTAATGGTTTAACTTCAAAGTTTTTTTGAATGATTTATTTCACAGTAATGATATAAATTTTGTAAATTTTCAGTGCTGATATAATTATTTCATTCTAAGGATTTCATTTTGTAAAGTGTTCATGATATGAGCTTTGTGGAAATAAATATATTTATTTATTTATTTATAATTTTTAGTTCAGATTAAATTTTAGCTATAGTAGGAGGTTTAAATTAGGAGGTTTAGCCATTCCTAATTATATGGGAAGCTATACCTGTATATTAATTTATCTATGGGCATTGTTTGAATGTTCATAGCTAGAATTGTGTTCTTTCTTATCATTGCTGGACTGAGACAGAAATATCGCGTGATGCAGTTTCTTTCTCTCTCCCACGGCGCCTGACGCACTAGCGGACAGCCGGACACGACAAGCTCGGACCAATCCATTAATCTTTAAATTTTTCTTATATTTTTTGTCAGAATGGATATTGTCTACAAACCATAACGATATCAGTTCCCTATACTTATCAGATCTTAGGTATTTTATCTGGTTTAATTGAAACTATAAGAAGAATTTTAATCCGGTCTACTAAGGAGAGGAAGCAAAATAGCATGAGATTTAAAAAAAACAAATATCTCGAATCTTATGTTTTTTTTTACTTTTACAGAGGAGAATAGAAGCAAAGGCGAATCATATTATCTCTGTCACGTCATTTCGGGTGCGGTCGAACTGCGCACGGTCGTTCTCAGAATTCAAGAACCACCCCAATTAGGTGGTCGAGGTTAGGTTAGGAAAGGGCCAGGGGTCCAGAAAGAATCCGCTTAGTAATTTCTTGACCACTTGCGTAATTCAACCCTATCCGTAATTTCTGTACGGCAGTGCTCACACATTGCACAGACGGCCGACCAAACCCAAGGTCAAGACAGTCTTGTCTGTGGTTCGCGGTCATGCCCGCTAGTGTGTAGTGCGAAGGAGGCTTCTAATTTCTTTGTCATCATTTTCCTGTATTCTTATTGGTTAGAGATGAAATAATGTTCCCATCATAGAACGAACCTAAACTGTGTCGTGCCGAAGCAGCAGAAACCTGTACCCCGACTTTTCCAAATTTGAAAATGAGCAATGTCATAATTTTGTACCCCTTCCTATTTTTAAGTAAGAGCGAAAAGTCGAGGTACAGGTTTATGGCTATCCCCGACTTGCTCAAATTTTAAGAAAAAGTAACACAATCATTATCTTATAATTTTTTACCACCAAAAAAAAGTATGTACCTTCCCCCATTTTGGGGTACAAGCTATTTAAAAGTCGGGGGCTGGACCCCGACTTGCGCAAATAGCGATAAAACCTATACCGAAAAATTGCAATAATTTTGTACCACCAAAAAGATGTTGTACCATCCCCCATTTCGGGGTACAAGCGATACAAATGTTGGGGGTTAAACCCCGGCTTGCCAAAAAAATAATAACTAAACCAAATTTTCGTAATAATTCCGTATCATTGTGTCCAAGCAATAAATTTTGTAACCCTTGTTCAGTAATAGTCTTCTTTATTTCATTACCACTCAGAAATAATTCTGTACACTCTCACTTCGTGGTAATGGGGTATTAAAAGTTACTTATCAAATTGCTTGATACAGAAGAACAATAATAAATTGCCAATTATTGCCTTAATATACTTAAAATCTTGAAAAACATCAAAATTGGGAAGAACTAGCCCTCTTTCTTCTTTTTCTTTTCAAATTACGCCGAAATTTGGAAACGTTTGTACGCGCTGTCTACAAAAATCGTTGGTCAATGATTAAGGGCATAAGAACTGAAAAAAGTGTTTAGGATCAAAAGACTGAGTTTGACATCACATTTAGTTTAATTTGTTGTCAGATGATTTAGTTTGTATGTGTAATAGTTTTTTATTTGTGATCATTATATGTGCCAATTCTCAACTTTGGTTGCCTGCCTTATTAACCTGGTTTTTGTAATCATTTGAGAAGGGTTATTGTATGGAGTAACGTTTAGTAATGAATTGATTATTGAACGTTTGGTGCCCAATACCTCAGACGTTTAGATTTTAGTTTTATCAGTTTTTTAGATTTTAGTTTTATTTTCTAGTAAAAGTCTGCTGTTAAAAATTCATTTTTTATGTTAACCGGTAGCTTATCAAATGGTCATAGTAGGTAGACTGCAATTGAACTGACTGGTCTTATACACAGCGGACACATAAGACCAAAGATGTTCGCTGCTTTTATACCATGTATGGAGTGTTGGAGTACTAAAGAAATACAGTAATCTAATAAAAATTGCTTTGATGAATAATCACTGGATTGATAAATAATATGGAAAAGGCAAATAGGAAAACAAAAGGAAAATTCCTTAACATCATCTAATAATACTTGAGAACCTTCACTGAGTGACCATCATTCCATTAATTTCATTTCCCCATTTCAAGGGTTAACTCGAAGAGAGAACCAAGAGCCCTTATTCCGCCCTTAATAAAGGTAATCAATCAATCATGGTCTGGAATGCAATCTTCCTGCTCAACTCTTTGGTCATGACTTCGAGTCCTGGATGCTTTCCCATTAACCCCTTCTTGCAACAACCACCTACTAGTAAACTAGCTAGTATAAATTTGAGTCAAGCAGGTTTGAGTTAGAATTTGAGTCAAGCAGGTTTGAATTAGAATTTGAGTCAAGCAGGTTTGAATTAGAATTCGAGCAAAGTTTGGAGTTGGACAAAAATTGTCAAACATGGAAGCTATTAGAAATAACACAACAAAACTAAATAATCATCATGTAAGAATGCCTGCTGAGTAGCTGAACGCCCAACTGAATCGAAAACTTGAAAGCTAATGTTAAGCAAAAGCTAAAGCTAATTTAAAGCTACTAATGGACAAATGATGGAAGAGGAGGCTGAGCGCCGAGTGGAAGATTGATTGAGAGGGAATGAGGTGGATGATAAGTGCAAATGCTATTTTCCGTGTTTAACAATAGATTTGTTCGTGTGATCGGGGATAATGATGATGTACAGTCGTCATGATAACGTTTTTAGTCGTCTATTGTTAGAACAGCGCAGCCGCGATATGAACTCGCACGCGCACGGGCAGCTGCGAGCACCGGCCGCCAAAGAAAATAGGAAGTGAACTCTGACATTTACTGACGTCAACACAGCAACTGGCAACCAAAATTAACATCGGCGCCGAACAGAGTAAAGTCCTGAGCGCGCATTTTAACCTTGAATTAACTTCATTTTTAAATGTTGTCTATTCAAAGTATTGGCCTAAAAGTATTTCACTGTAGTCATCGAACAGTGGTAAGCAATATTATTCATTTACCTTATTTCAGTCAATAGTTAGGCCGGCTTCCCACTTGGCCACTTTTGTAGCGCCACCATAACGTCCGTCCGACGGCTAAACGGCTTGAATAGGAGCCTTTCCCATGTCGCCACGGCCATCAGTAGGCTGCTTGGACCTAAAAAAGTGGCTCTGTGCGAAGACTAGCTGAGTTAGGTAGGTTCTGGGGCGCATGTACCCAGTATACTCTCTTGAGTTTTTCACTACAAAAGAAGAGTGTGAGGATGTTATGTGGTCTGAGCTACAGAGAAAGAACTTAACTTTCCCATCCCTGTTTACTTCAGTAATTTGTTTTCCAAAATCAGCAACTTTTCACTTCCCATAGCCATAACCACAGTAAAGGAATAAAAACCCAATAGTCCCTCCCCCACACAGAACAGCTTTTTTCCAGAATTCAATTGGTTATCTCGGTCCAAAAATCTTCAACAAACTCCCAGAAAATACAAAAGATGGTACCTCCCTGAATATTTTTAAGACTAGACTCAAATCCTGACTTGCTGGAGGATCTTTTTATAGCATTAATGAGTTTTATCCTAGGTGAAGGAAGTTAACATCTTAGTTTATAGGAAGGTTTCGAACAAATATTTTATTTTACTAGTTGAATGCATGTATAAGTTAATTTTGTCAATGTTCTATACAACATGTTTTGTCTATGAATTCTATTCTATTATTTTTCTATAAGGCTGGATCAATTTTTTTAGGTGACAATAAAGCAGAGGTTGCCGCCGTCTCTCTACCATATACGTTAGTGGAAATAACCTGATGGAAAAGACAGCAGCTTTCACCGGTGTTTCGACCAACACTTCAACATTTAATCATAATAGAGTTAGTTGTAACTAATTCCCGAATTCCCAACAAACATTATAATTTTGTCGACTTCGTCTCGTGCAGGAACTATCAAGCTCGTACGATCACCTACTTCCTGAACTTGTAACATAATATACTATTGATTGTAGATTATCTGCCTAATAAAACTAATACCTAAGCATAAGGAGTGATTAGAATCGAGTTCTTAAAATAGGCCTATCGGGGAAACCTTTCCCCTTCATGAAATGAAAAGTTTGGCGCATCCAAAATATCTTGAATATCTCTAGATTTCAAAATTATAAAATGCCTACCCAAGCGCAGTTATGATACGTTATGGCGGTTTGGTCGCTAGCGCGTTTTGTAGGGTATCCGCTCCCACTGCGCATTTATTTCTGTGAAGCACACAATAAATTAAATCTGCAAATATAAGCAAAAATGATGTTCTATTCATTAAATAAATCAAAATAACGGATATAATGCAACACTTTTATCTTCTGCGGATTATTATTTACTTCTCAAAAATGATTGCTATGGCTCAATGGCTGCGTAGTGAAAGCTGAGATCTATTTACGCCAGGCTTTATGCCTTATGGAAGATTGAGCTATTCGCTACCATTAAATCAATGTAGGCTAAATGGGTCGTTCGTCACGAGGTCGTAAAAACCGATCAGGTATAGACTACGAGAACATCTATCTAGGCCACGGTATAACTCAATTTGCACTGAAGTAAAGGTATCAACACTTCACGTTCTCACACTAAAGCGAGATTGATGTCTGTGATGTTACTGATTCATCTTTCTCACAATAATTAGTTTTTAATAAGCAGTTAATAGCTATAGTTCATGACACCAAATAAGTGTTGCCAGATATGGGACCGAGACTTGTACGTGGGTGATGAGTGGATGATAATGTTGTTATGGATGGATCTACAGTTTTAGATGGGTTCCAACTTCCAAACCACCAGGTAATAATGTGATAATGGAGCAGATAACGTCATGTTATTTTTCGGTCACTCGTGAAGAGCGCTTCGGACCCATGATTGACACAGACACCGCGCTTGGCAAGTAACCATCACTACCTTAATTAAGATATGCATTAATAAGAAATCTGTTAAAATTTTGATTATCATGTTAAGTTCATATTTTGGTTATCAATAGATATGAAGACTGTTGTTCAAAATAAATGTAAATTCTCAATCTAGGAAACACAGTCATATTCCTAGTACTGAAACACACACTACTGGTTTTATTCCGACTTCATAAACCCTCGAGGTTGCAACTATGTAAACAAGCATATCTAGTATAAAACGGAAAAAGACTAAAAATTAAGCAAATATACAAACAGCATTACACCATCAAATGTACTGTAGTCTACACCATCAATGTATATACTGTAGTCTACTAAAGAAATGAAGTAACCTACGGTAGAAACACGTAACAAATTTCAGTCTTTGAGCGGCAAAGGCTTTCCAAAAATGGCTGAGAGATTATAGAGAATGATACCTGCTCTGGACGGTCGTCAGATCCAAGAACTGATACCCATGTGTGTTAAATGCTGAATTAGGTTTGAATGTACGTGAACCAACCCATCTTTGTAGATGCAATTGGAAATGATTGATAAGTGTATGAGAGATTACTGCACTACTAAAAATTTGACAGTGAAAAAGATGTAATCTAAACTCGTTGGTTGCTTCTGCATGCACAACTCAGCCACCACTGATGCTTCAGTCTCCGACTACTTGTGCGTCAACAGGATCATTAAAATTCTCCGACTTCTCCAAAAGCCCATAATCCTTTCTTTGCATCAGCAGTATAATTTCCTTAAAAAATAAAAACCTTCCTTAGATCTCCATCGTCCATCGGATACTGTCAAAGATGTTTCACGCGTACCTTTTAAAATAAAAATTGGTAGAATTTACCAGTCTTCTTGTCGTGGAAAAACTACCAGCAAGTAGCAATTGTGAGCTGAGCTTATGCTCTATAGGTATATAAGAAATGAGCAGGCTACTTTGAAGATTATTAGTATAAATTGTGCCAGAATACTTCCTATCTCAAATAAAACGTCTTTCCTAACACTTTCCCTAATCCATTTAATTTTCCCTAATCCTAATACGTTTTATGCAGACTATTCGTGTGGGCTTTACGGCGAGTGGCCATATAGCCTATCAGAGAGTTTGCGCAAAAATACGTTTAAGGCTGTGCGCTAGGCACCGTGACTCTGACCAAGTCTCGAGTCCCGACTCAAGGCAACAAACAAACGAGTCTACAATCGAGTCGAATCGAGTTTGGTCCGGTTTTGAATCACTCTGGTGGATTTGTACGTAACTAGCTTTCCATAGCCCTGGAACGTTGCCAGATCTCTCGGCTCCCGTCTGCTCCGCTATTCGCCTGGTCTGACTAGGCCTTCTTGGGAGGGAGGCAGAGTCGTTCTACTACATAGAATCTAGTAAAGCAAATATAGTTTACAAGCCTCAGCCACAGATATTCTAATACCTGAGCTTTCATTCACAAAAGTAATCCGATATGTCTGACGGCTAGAGAGCCTGGACAGTTTTTGCCCTCTGTTCACTTAGAGTGGCATGAGTAGTTTGGTACATTGTTTTGTGCCGTGTTCCATTAATAACCTAATATTGTACAGAATTCGTCAATAATAAAACTAATAATTGATTAATGACATTAATGTAAGGAGTTTTCTGTTGTGTTAATAATGGCAAGACAAAGCATTAGTTGGTCATGTCTTTCAATATTTTGTTTTTTATTTTTCTATTCACCCAGGGTTACTCCTAATTCAATCGGTTACATGCTAAACGCGCACAGTGCTAAACGCGCACAACTGAAATTCCATGGAATTTTGTGCAAAACGCGCACAAGTTTTATTGAAGGGTCAAGAAAGGGCCTCGGCTACCTGAAAATCGGAAGTAGATTCGGAAGTATTATTAATCATTACAGTGATCAATCAAATCATAAGTAACAACAAACTGTATACTTTGAATGGAAATTGTAACATAATTTTTTAAACAATATCAAATTATGATTTGATTGTGTGGAGTTTCATCCACATTAATATTATTATAATATTATATTCAGTAATATTATCAATATCATTGAGAAGCTGAAATGATCTTTGTAATCAAAACATTACAGATTTTCATTGAATGAATCATCACAAGATCAACAACAAGTGGTATTTTGAGCTACAGAGAAATTAAAAATCTCAAGATCATCCACCACAGACTAGACTACATATTTTTCTAGAATATATTCTGATGTTCTGGATTTTTCTATCATCCGTTCAATTTTAATAGGTTCTATTGAATAGTTTTATTAAATTAACTTTCGAATGTAGATAAAATTGATTGATTTTTAATTTATTCAGTGAATTATATTTCCATGTTTTAGCAAAACCCAGAATTCTTCTATTTAATGATTCCACTGTTACTGAAAAATCAAAGTAAAAAACAAAACAAACATTGCTATTTTGTTACTGGTACTAATACAGCTCAACTAGAAAATATTTCTTGGAGAGCTGATCAAGAGAAGAGGAAGAGTCTCCTAATTTCATGAGGTAATAAATTCAGTTCCATATCATAATATAGGCTCCCATTGTTTTGTAATATGAATTTGTATAATGAATTTTCTTCCGGTCGGTTCACTACCAGAGCGGCAGTTCCAGGTAGTGGAGACCCTTTTCTGACCCTTTGATGAATCTTGTGCACGTTTAGTTTAAAAAATAGTTTCTGAGTGAGTAAAACCGGGGGCCATCACGTGTTTTTGGCGCCCAAGGCAAATATCTTAGATTTTGGAAAAATTGATTAAATTTGGAAAAATTGATTAAATTTGGAAAAATTGATTAAATTTGGAAAAATTGATTAAATTTGGAAAAATTGATTAAATTTGGAAAAATATCTAATATACAGGAAAATAAAATTGACTATTATAATTTGGAGAAGGCTTTTTTACGGACAACCATTTATTACCTCATATTCAAAACATATATAATATTTCCATAATATTCTTGTAATTTTCTAAGCCAATTCTTGGAAATACCAATATATAATAAAAAAATATATATAATAAACCTTTATTGCAGCAACTCCTGAGGTCGTCAGAAGCATTAAAAATTGTCGTATTTCATATCAAAATAATTTTGTCTCATACAACATTGCTAGAACGTTAAAACAGATAAAAATACAAAATCACATTCAAAATTAGCCTACCTATCTATTGCGGTGTGTCATTTAAAGCTGTCCATAAATTGTCTACAAAGTCTTTGCCCTTTCATAAAAATCCTCAAACCTATATAATAAATAATAATGGATTATTCATTAAAAAAAATTTCAGTCTATGCTTAAAAATTGGATATGGCAGATTATGACCCACTATTCGATTATGGTGGGGGGGGGGGGGTTACTATTCCTTACTTGAAAACCCCCAACATTTAATGTGGACAATGCAACATTAAAAATATTTTTCCTACAACTGCTTGTAAAATAGTTCTTTACGTACTGAAAACTAATTGTAAAATGCCTCTTTACTGCTCCGCAAGCGGTAAAGTACTTTATGCTCGCCAGCTGTTTTCTTTACGCTTCTATTTTGATTTTGATGCCTTCTCATTGGTGGATCACGGAATCCATGAAATTCACATAACCTCAACAATGGCGAACGCTAACCAAATCCGCGCATGGTCTGTGATGTTACAAACTACAAGCTTTTATTGTGTTGGAATCCAGAACTGCAGTTTTAGGAGAAATATTGTATGCTTCTTTATCGTGAAGCTTCTTTATCGCTCTCGCAATAGTTTCTCGCCAATGTTTTGGCTCGAGCGATAAAGTCGCGCTTCACGCTCTTAATAAAAAAAAACTATTCGCTCATTAGTCAGTTAAAATTAGCTGACTATATAGCCAATTTTTTGTTAACCGATTTATTTTGAAAATTTATTATCTTTGCCTATTAAATTTAATTGTGTTGTAAGTATAACGTATAAGTATAACGTTGTAAGTATAAGTATTACAGTTCCACAACAGTTTTTATTGAAAGTATCTTTGTTATCTATCAAAAAAGTATTATAATATAATTCCATTCACAATGTAAGCTCTCCAATAATGTAATCATATTTTATGATTAAGATGCAGTATATGGAACAATCGCAAGAATTTCCTATGAAGAAAAATTTGTTTCCTTTGTTTGACACAAGAGCCCACTCAAATTTTGTTCACTCTTTTGATGGAAAAAAATTGGTACAAAGCTGGAAGTTTTTTTAATCCACTCTAGGTATTCTAAGTTTGAAAAAGTTGAAATTGAAGAATACGGAATTCTACTTCGATTGATGTATATCAATATATCCGTTCAATTGTTCATTCACAATCAATTTTCAAAAATCAGGTATTCCTGGGCGCTCTATGTAAGGGTGACCGATTGGATTGGCCAGCAAAAAAGACTTGGTTCTCTGCTGTAAAAATCATTTCCCGTTTGTTCGCAACCCACCTAAAACTGTAGGTCCAACTCATCAATCACCATCATCCAATTCATTACCCACTCACAGGTATCAGACCTATGTGGGCTTCATCCTAATTATTAAATTTTTATTTTTATTATTGAATAATTATTCATTGCCTAAGTTTTGTGTTAAATAATAGGGTATAACACAATTATAATATTGAGTATAATAATATACTCAATTGTAATATTTATACATATTTTTTTAGTATTTCATCTCATAATTTGTAGTAAATTTCTGTTTGTAGAGCAACTTCTTCAATTACAGTTCTACTACAGTTTTCATTGGAAGCTTCTTTATATATTATCTATCATAGAAGTCCTACAATATAATCCCATTCACTATGTAAATTATCCAATAAACTATAATGTAATCAAAAGAGTAAGGTACAATATATGGAACAATCGCAAAAAGAATAATTCGTTTCCTTCCTTCCAAAACAATTTGGCATATGTTTATTTGAGAGAAAAAGAATGAAGGAGAAAGAGAGTGAGAGAGCGGAAAGGAATGTGATAGTGCTACTGGAGACATGTCATTCAAAGCAATTATTTTCGTTCGCATAATAATTATTCAAGACTGTAAACAAGATGCACCCGGCAGAAAGAGCGAGTGCTGGTGTTGCGCGTGAGGGAGCATTGATAAGAGCGAGTAACGAACGAATATGGTTCAAACCGGCAACATAGCAAGTCCTTGCATATGTGTGGGTGAACGTGCTTGCACATTTGCATGAGGAAGTTGACTCTGTAAAACTGAAGAGAATCCAAGAAAACTTTGGGGCAACTTAGCTACCCAGCGATTTAATTTGGATTTACAATAATCTCTCTATTACTAGAAGGGATATCAGAGATTTCAATGACATATTTTGTATTTCAATAGGAAATCTAGTTTTTCTGTAATTAAGGTTTCAAAAAAATAATTTTTTTTTTAAATGAAAATTTTGAAAAATTAAATACCTCATTACAAAAACAATACTTTGTTCCATTGATCCTGAAAATTACACTTTTCTATTCACAACCGTTCATGATACTGGTTGCCCCCAAAAGTTAACTTTAAGTGCTCATATCTCAGAAAATAATTGATGTAATTTTTTTTTATTTATTGCAAAAGACTACATTTGAGTAGCCTAATAATCTCCAGTCGAAGAGACTTTGAAAAAAAAATATGACCAAAACCCTATTGCACAGCCTTAAGATAACAATTATCTTAAACTAAAAACTTCATGCATCTGCCTGCTCTGTAGCATCTTGATTTTAGAGCAGGCAGATACATAGAGTATTGAGGTTATCATAATCTTTGCGACACTTTGTAGATTTACAAATGTAGATTTGCGCATAGGCCTCTATTATTGAGAATGCTGTCTTTATTATAATCTGTAATTTCACTATTGAGCTAGTAGACTAAGAGTTAATGCGATTAAGAGAGTTATTGCGAGTAAGAGAGTAAGATAGAGTGAGTAAGATTGCTTCTATTGCTTCTCATTACTCCATTCAACTTGACTTCAAGGTACAATAGAAGATAATGTAATGTTCAACTGTTCATGAGAAAGAAGTCAGCTCATCTAGTGACGTCAGCTGGTACTGGGGTAAAAAAAGTATTGCAATCTGCCTTTTCTCTAAAATGTTAGATTGTTTAAGTTACTTTCTCTTTTGGGAAATCCAAGCTTCTAAGTAATTTTCTTTAAATAGGCTATAATGGCTGTCAAGTCACTTGTAGGCTTGTAGCCTACATTTCCTAGGGTGTGTCGTTTATGGTCCAATATTTAAAACGGTCAATTAACGGCATTTTAAATCATAAAGCACTAGATAATAGGCCTATTATAGCATGGACGTTGGATCGGGGATAGCACTTCCCCGTTTCTTTGAGTAATTCCTTTGTCTTAAAATCACTTCAACTAATTTTGAGAATTAAAAATCAATAAATTGAAGATTCTCAGTTCAAGTACAAAATCTTGAACCTGATGATTGCACGTTGTTGGTTGACTTTTCTCTAAAACGTCTAAGAAAATTCATAAAGATTCTTCTAGGTTTGTTAGGTAAATTATTTTATCTACGACCATGCCATATAATGTATAGCCTACATTACAGTTTCACAATTGATGCCAAAACAGCTGTCTGTTCGAAATGCTTTTTGAACCCCGTTGCATAAAGAGCTCATTATAGTACAGGTTCTACATTATAACACGGGTTCTGGACCAATCAGAAGCATTTTTGATGGTATCAATATCGTAATTCAATATTGTGAAACTATCAGCTGATTTGTTCAAACTGCTACACCAGCTGCTTTAACCTAACAATCTACTATAACTTCTCATATTTGAGATGAGAGGTTAGGTATCTCTGACAGTCACAGGTAAAATGAAATTGTTTTAATTAAATGTATACTAGTGGTCGTAGATAAAATAGTGTATGCAACGATTTTATTTGGCCATTAAAGCACTCGTGATGAGATACTTATAACACTCGCATTCGCTCGTGTTATAGGCCTAACTTACATCTAACTCGTGCTTTAATAAGGGTCAAAATAAAATCGTTGCATAAACTACTAATATTTGTCCCTTGTTTTTGCAGCATCAAAAAAATAAGTGCTCTCTTCTCTCTTTCGTTTCATAGCCTTCTTCCATCCGTTTTTGAATGGTGAACAGCTGCAAAGTATTGAGTACCTTTCACAAGACTGAATAATCGTGGAGGGAGCCGTCGGACCCTCATTTTCAATTTGGCTGCTTCAGTGTGGAACCATGGTTCACCCGCACACAATAATGAACAACAAAGATGAACGATGTAGGACGCTCTCTTTCATGCGACCCCACCAGTCAGTTGGTCACGTGGTACACAAGCTGTGACGTAGAGGCTCTGTGATTGGCTGGCTGGTTGTAGTTGGGGGTACGGCGTCACTCGGAGGGGTAGAACGTTAGGCCGCTTATTCCAGCAGTGCGGCATTACAGGTTGGATGGTTGAACTGATAGGTGAGTGTCAGAGCTTCTCGAAAGTTTCGGCTTCCAATGTGGAAATTTTGCTAACAGTGCTGTTGTGTGAGTGAGGATCATTGTGCATTCCTCAAACGTGTTTGTTGTTAGTTTTATTCAACAAAGTTGTAGGCCAACTATTTTCACCAAAAAAATTCAGTGATTGTGTCAGTGTACAGTTAATATACATCATCCTACTAACGTGCTGTCATTGAAGAGAAACGTGTTGTTCGTAATCTTCGTGATATAAATCCCAACATATTTCTTTACAAATTTCTGATAAAATAATTTTGGTGTCGTGTGTGATTAAGTGTAAATCAAGTATAAATTTTTATCAAAACGTGTATTGTGTAAATTTTGTGATATGCTGTGGGCCTGCTTGGGTTTTTCGTAAGTTGGCAGCAGTGGCAGCATAGTAGCTTTGTGTCAGTGCTTTTTTCTGAACGCCGTCCTCTACCTCCCCTGATCGCTTGGCTTTGTGTTCTCCCCTACAGCCCTAGTCGGTGTCTCAGTGTGTGTGTTTGCCTTCAGAGCGCCCTTCGCCCTTAGTTCTACTCCTCCTCCCTCCTAGCCTTTTCTCTTCGTCCTTTTTCGGCCCTTCAGCCGTGTGCCCTGTAACAACATAATGCTCTCTGCTCTACAACCCAAGTGAATAGTTACAGTGTTGCCAATTCTTCGTTCGCTTGTCACGGGCTACAACTTTCGTGTTGCCAGGCATGGATTGCTGTAAATAGGATTGATTACCATTGTACTTCTGTTGGATTACAATTTACAGGTAAGACTTCAAAATTATTTTGTTTATGTGCTGTATTGTTTAAATGTGAATGAGTGTTTGTTCGTTTCTATTTTAGTTCAATATTGGCATTCAAATACTGATGAATTTTTCACTAAAAGTATTTTTTGAACAAACTTTATTCTTTAGACTTTGACTCATTACCTAATGAGCTTATTCATTTCGTTGAACATTGATAGCCTACCGAAAGAACTACTGAAAGGTTAGCCTGTTCTAGCATTAGAAAAATATATAAAACTAAATTTTCTGAAGAAGAAATAAAAATGTGAAATGAAGCCTGATGTTGTCAGGCCTACCCTCCAATCATCAATATTCATGATTGAAAGCTATGCCGGACTACAGAAACAGACTTGTATTCCCCCTTTGTTTATTATCAAAAACATGACAGTTGTCACCATCGATATATAAGAACACATAAGTTTTCTTATATATCGAAGGTTGTCACATGTTCCAAATAGTAAGGGCCTTAGGCGGTGGGTGTAGGTTAGGTCCTTTGTTTTATGCTTCATGCTTCTTCATTGTCCATTTAGAAGCTGTCATGTTTTCAAGAACATGAGTTATTTGGTAGCATCGAAGCCGATTCCTATAGCCATAAATCTAACAGTAGATCTAGCCATCACTGTATTCGGACCTCCGCTGTAGGCAGAATTGTGCACTATAGGTTAGCCTACTACATTGACAACATCATAATATATGAATTATATCAACCCTGCATGTAGAAATTATTTTTACTATAGGCTACCCTATTTCATGATTTCTTTTGTTGCTCTTTAAGTTTCTGGTTGATAAGCCTACAATAATAATTGTTTTCGAAATATAAAAGCCTAATTACAGGAAATCTGGAAGTCAAGGACTAGTGAACAGGAGGGAATCGTTTCAGCATTGCAATTTAACTTAAAAACTCATCGCCAACGTGCTGTACCTTTTTATATTATTTTTAAATGAATTATCAATTGTTGAGTGAATAAAGGAATACCTGCCTTATCACTGATCACTTGCACCATTGAACTTTGTTCTGCATTGATAAAAGATGAAAGGATGTATCTTTTTTCGACTTTCTCAAGCTTCTATAGTTTTAATTATTATTAGTCCCAACCTATCATTCTTTTCAGAGTGATTTTCATTCCTGATTTCTTGTTCTTCAGCCTGTTAGGTAGGTCTATGCAGGGATCAGTATTATTAATTAAGTTGTAATGACAGGAATGAAATAGGCTAGTGATTCACACATCTTTATTACATCAGTTAGCCTATATTACATTTAACCACATGCATAATCAGTGGCATAAATTGGCATCATATTACGTATTGCTCCAGACGAAGCACTATTGGGAAGTGATAGCCGAGTGCCGTAGCAGGTATCAAATATAAGCTACGAATCTCCTGGGCGCTCTTTGTAAGGGTGACCGATTGGATTGGCCAGCAAAAAAGACTGTTCTCTGCTGTAAAATCACTTCTCATTGGTTCGGAACCCACCTAAAACTGTAGGTTCAACTCATCACGCTTTGAAAAAAGGATGTGAATCCACCATTCATCATTCATTACCCACGCACAGGTCTCAGACCTATGTGGGCTTCATCCTCCGAAAAAAAAATATTTGTTCAGGAGGGAAAATTTAAATATTGTATTCTTTCTTACTATAAAATTGCTACAATGTAGATATGGCATCTATTTACAACTCATTATTGTTTGTTATAATCGATATCACGATTGTCATGGAAAAATCATAATAATAATAATCAACCCTCTAAAATTAAGAATTGCCATGGAATGCTGGATCAAGCTAGACTATATAATTACTGGATTTTAAGAAAGTTTTAGGCTAAGCATACTAACTAGCCTACCTATGCTTTAACATTTGAGCCTTAGGCATGTTTTTTTTTTAAACAATCACATCAATAATTTCTGCTGTACAGAACCTATTTGCTTATATATATTTGTTGTATTCATAATCTTTTCTATTCAACAATTCACTTTTCAAAAATTACTGTACCTTTCATTATACTGTATAACTCATTACTGATTACTGTATAATCATTGGGATCTGAGAGTTGCTAATATTAATAATACTTTTATCATTCATGTACATTGTAAATTTACACAAATAAAGTCATCTGAATCTGTCTTTATTGCAAGTCAAGTAATCTTCTTCTGCCAAACTAAACAACATTCAAATGTCTATTAATTGGCTTGCGTTGGGGATGGTAACGCTTGAATGAGATCCCAATCAGTTCGATAAAAATTGAGAGTTGAAAAAGGGTTGGTGACATTGGCCTACTCTCTTGGGGTTGGAATTGTGAGTGGGGAGACAACGCAGCCCTTTTTCGACGAATGCTTCGGTAGAATAGCTTCCACATCAGATGCTCCTGCATCTTCAAAAATATGTCGAGCTCTTTAAAGAGCAATCCTGTAAGCTTTAAAAAATGCTTCCAACACTATTTCAAAAAGGAAAGATCATATTTATTTTGCTAAAGAACTTAGCAATTTAATGTACTGATCAGTGATTTATAATGGAAGGAAGTTGTATCATTTTTGGCTACAATTCTTTAGTTGTCCATCCTTTAGCCTAAACAGGTCAAGTGGGAGTGGTCTCAAGTTCTCCCCTAATAATTGGAATATATAGTGATATAAGTGATACTAATACCTACTGTGAATAGATATAGTAGACAATAATTTTTGCAGAAGTGGACTGGAATTTTGCCTTGAATGGTAGTTTACTTGCCTACAGACTATATCCTCACATACACAGGCTAAATAAGTCTGTTCAGTTTCATTTGCCAGCTTCAGTTTGGTTATGCCACACATAACTTATAAAGTTCTAAACCTCTTCTTCTACACCTGCAAAGGTATACCCTCAATATTAAGCCTAGTACACTTTTTCACTTTCTTCTGCTTCTCCAAGCTTATCGAGCTTAAAATTCACCTTCCAGTCCCCAATATTAGACTAGATTTACCTTCATTAGCAGAAAAATGTGGAATAAGAACCAGAACTACTTCTTATTCCACATTTTTCAGAAATTATTCTTCTGCAACAGCAACATCCATAAATTAGCAAATGAAATCGGCTTCTATGCCCTAATGGGTTTCCAGTCCTAACACCAACTGCATTCGTTTCTATTTCTATTTTCCCCCTTTCCTTACACATTATTCGAATCACCTCGAAGACCTCTTCTTGATCCTCGTTCCCAGAATGTGCACAAAACCCATAATTAATGACTTAATGTTGTTGTTTTAATTTGTTCTTGCTGATACAGCCTCAATTAGTCTGAAACTTGTGTGTTAGTCATGAGGAAGTTATGACTGGTGGCCTTACAGCTTTTGATGGGTTCCGAACCACCGGGTAAGTGATAATAAAGCTGATGATACGTAATTTTATAACGGTCGGTCACCCTGAACTTCACGATCGCTCTGACCCTGCGCTTAGCGAGCGGCCAATCCCTCTCATGTTTTAAAAAGTTATGATGTTATGATCAATTATTAGTGCCTTACTGGTTATGTCGGTACTAACATAATGCATTCCCATGTAGCATGCACTGCCATAATTCACTTTCTTTTTCCAAGAGAGGATCTGAAATAGGTACCGAACTGAATCTCGTTGTGCAGAGCAGGTAAAAACGTTGTTGTCAGTGTTATGGTGGTGGCTACGTCGAAAGGGGCCTGCATTGTGTTTCGTGAACTCAGTACAGCTGCTCCTATCCATGTCGTCATGTTTGAGTGTGTGAGAGTGGATGATTAAGCTGTAGCCAGGCAGCCGCATACACACACATTCAATGTAGTTTGGGACTTTTGAGCTGGGTGTGTTGGATTGAGGGGGCATGTGAGGGCCCAACTGCTCTATATATCGATCAATTTGTTATTTTGGCTACGGAACGCTTGCTCTTATCACACATGGTTTATTATCTCTATTAGTTACCATCTCCTGTTTGTATAAAAGGCAATGATAAATTGTTAGTGTATTGGCCATTGCATAATGTTTGTGTGCATAACTCCATTCAAAAAATCTATTAAATGTGTACCTACTAGATGTGTTGTGCATTGAAACCCTTTCGAAGCTGAACACATGGCTACTGAAAACTATTGCCACTGCAGCGACTAATATGCCTAAAGGATAGGCTAGGTTTCACATTGAGAGAATTATAGAAGCATTCTCTCTAGTTTTCTGTAGAATCTATTCTGTAATGAATAGGCCAATAATCTAGTGGGTTTTTTCCAATAATTCAACCTTCCCTTCAGATCTTGGGTTTGGTTCAGCCTGTAATTTTCTCAATACGTCAAATACGTGAAGAATGATCAACATTTTATAATACTGTTAACATTTCAACATAGGTTGATTTAACATGTTGGCCTTCATTAAAAAATAATTTTTAACGATGCTTTTAAGCTTATTGACAATGACAACGTAACTTCCGTCAATGCCGAATTTAACTTAATGTTAATGATTGATAGACACCGAAATCTCAATTGGTTTGAATTCAGAATGTGGATATTTGGTTGTTTGAAAAATGGGTTCCGTAATTGAAAGATGGGAAAACGAGACTGCTCAGTCTCTAATCAGCGTATTTCACTGTGAAATTGACCGAACGAAGAGCTCCGCATTTGTCTGTCTGTTTGTAGCGCATTTACGGCTAAATGCGTGAACCAAATTCAATAAAATTTTGCATGAATCTTCGCTGGAATTACCAGCTATATATTTATATGTTTTTTTTTAAATGGCCCCCTTCTTTTTTAGGGGGCCCAATTTTCCCCCAGATATTGAAGGTCTGATTTGGGTACGGATGGTTTTAAATTAAAAATAAGACGATTTCAGAGGGGGTTAAGACGTGACAAAAATTTGACAAACCGAATCCGAGGGTCAAAATCTTAAAAATCTTTAATATTGAATTTTTTTTCAATTTTATTTTTGTTTTGGTGGGGCTTTTTGAACTGAGAGGAATGGTACATACTAAAATTTTGAAAATTTGGTGTGGGGAAGGGAAAAATTGATTTTTTCAAAAAACGCATTTGTGAACAATTTCTGATTTTTTCGATTGGAAGTGGGAGAACTCTTTTTCTAGTAGTTCTGTGAACAGCAGACATGAGTCGCCCAACACTACTCACTCAAAAGTATATATTTAAAAATGAATATGATATACAGTATTTAAAAATGAATAACAGCACTTTCGACTCAATTTTTATTGCTTTCATTAATGAAAGAAACTGAAAAATCATATTTGAAATTTAAATTTTTTACGTATTCTAGAAATTTCCCCTTACAACTAATAAAGGATTACTATGCATTTTCGGCAGCTCTTAATAATATTAACATTCAATCATAAAAAGCAAAAATTATTCATTAGAAAAGTTCAAAATTTGTTCCCTTCCCCCATTTTCTAGAGAAATTCAGGTTTCCGCTCCTAGCTTCAAAGGGGATTATTTTTTTTTCAAATTTTTTGAAAGGCAGTCTCTTAATATTTTTTTTTACATTATCTCACCTCACCCCCCCCCCCCCTCTAATATCCAACGAGTAGTTCAGTATCAACGTTCATGTGAGTTATCTTTCACGTTACGAATGATAACTTTATTCATATGAATAAGGCTCAAACAGATGAATAAGGGGGCCCGAGGGCTATCTATGAATTGAATCAGATTCCAATTGCATACTGATGGAGGAGCTTATTTAAAAACTTATATGTTCCTATAGAAGAAGCGATATAGAGCTTAAGAGCCATACTTTTTTCCCCTTATAAATATCCTTTGACCCAAGCAAATTTGGAAAATCCTTACACATACTGTACATCGCTGGGCATTCCTTAAAGGAAGAACCGTGCAAAATTTCATTGAATTTAGTACACGCGTTTAGCCGCAAATGCGTTACAAACAGACAGAGAAATACAAAACGGTCGACTTGAAACAGAACCTCTCTTCGTTCGGTCAATTAAGATCTGCTAAATATGCGTAGTAACTCGATATAAGGTATAAGGGATAATTTCTATGCAGACACTAGTGTGCCGCGAAATTCGCCGTGGTTTGCCGCGAAAGTTTCGAGACAGTATGACAATAACAGTGAACAACAATTAAAAATAAAATAATTAAATATAAATTTAAAAAATGGACAAGAAAATATTTATTTTCCAGTGATATACAGAGATGCACATTAGTACCTAATGAGAAATTTCAGCGTGTCGCACACGCATTTCGTGATCAACTGATAGAAGTGTTGCCAACTCGCCTGTCAGTGTGCCGCGAGTACGGTCAACAAAGGAGACTGTGCCGTGACCAAAAAAAGGTTGAGAACCACTGCATGGGGTGTCAAAAAATTTGGATTTTCAAATATTGATTTTTGTATTTACTATTATCAATGAAAGATTAAGCAATGAAAATTGAGTCTAAAGTGCTCTTGAACTTTTTTGAAAATATCATTCCCTTTTGAATGAATAGTGTCGAGCGAGTCAGGTCTACTGTTCACAGAACTACTAGTTAAAATTCGAAAAATAAATTATCATTCAATTGAGTCACTGGTGAAAGATCTATTGTGAGTTCATGTCAAATTTCAGAGATGGTCCTACGGCATATATAGAATGTATGATTCTTCATTCAGATTACTTCCTCCAAATTGAAGGTTTTCATCATATTCCGCATTTCATATTGCTTCGCAATGATTATTGAGGAGAAATTCCATTGTGCATAGAAAGCTCATAGTTATTTATCTAGTGATTACTAATGTTCGATGTTGAAACGATGAAAATACTTTAAAAGCATTGTTCAAGTCTAGTTAAAAGTTGCTGAAAAGAGGTGTCAGAATCAAAATCAGCAAATATGCTCACCTGCTACACTTAATTAACTTAATAACTGAATGTAGGCAATTACAAATTTTAAGTAGAATGTAGTCATTGTTTTTTGTTGAAAAAAATATTTGTGTAGCCTACAACCAATGAATACAAACGAGAATTCTCGTTTGTATTCATTGCTACAACATTGAAACTCAATTGAAGCAGAAGAGGGTGAAGAGCGTTTGTCAGAGAAATATATTATGTGAGAGAAAGGGATAAATTATTGAATAGGTTATATCCCATTGTATGTGTGCAATATTTAAAGATTAAAATTAATAACCATGGAATAAAAACGTAGCTGTTGAACGACTGTGTGTTTATGACGGCAGTGAGTGTCTGACACAAGCGGCGGTGTGCTCCCTCCTCCCTCCTCCTTGACACTTGTCCCTCTTTCGACAACCTAATTCTCATCGCCTCTCACTCACGTCTCCTTTCTTTTCACTAGCTGTGTCGGCACTTGCACCGCTTCTCCTTTCACTTACTCTTCTTCTTCTTCTTCTTCTAATCTCTCATCCTTTTCTATCATGCCTCCTCCTCTGTCCGTTCTATCTTTCCGGGTCTGTCGCTCGTCACTGCACTTTGCGAGGTCGTTGTCCGCCAGCCTGCAGCAAGTCATGGGACAAGAGGCAGCAAAGAGTGTGCAATGTCTGCCTTCTTGGGGGATAACTCTGCTGAGTTATCTTTTAGTTACAGTTCTCCTCTGGTTACAGATCTCATTTAGTTACCGCTGGCTCGTTCACTTTTATGTCCGTCGTCAGATCATATTTTCGCTTCCTCAGCTTCTGCTCCCAAGTTTCCCCATTTCTTCGTAGCAGCACCCAGCACGCAGCGGTTTATTTACCATAAGATGCGGTGGAGGAAAAAAAAGGATAGGCATTGGAAATTTGGGAGCTTGTGGAAAAGGAAACACAAATCTTAAAAAATTGATGAAAAAAGAAGGAACATGAAAAAGGATTATTTACCATAAAATGCGGTAGAGGGGAAAAAGACGGATAGGCATTGGACATTTGGGAGCTTGTGGAAAAGGACAAACAAATCATGAAAAAATTGATAAAAAAAAGAAGGCTTATAAAAAAAGGAGAAAGAGGAAGAGGATGGAACTACAGAGAAAAGAAAGATGTACGGAAACGAAGATCAAGACGCAGCAGCCAAAATAAAAATGAAAAATCTGTTGCAGTAAAAGTAGAGAAACGAAATGGAGATGATCCAGCCTTTGATAGAAGAAAAAGATGATGATGATAATAATAATAAAGAATAAGAAAAGGGAGGAAAACAAACAACCCCTTCATTTAAGGGGGAGCATCCATCTTTCGTTCCAGTTAAGCATTGGCCTGTGCCCTACATTCAAATAAAAAAAAGGGAAATTGAATACGTTTGAAGTTTAAAGTAGCCTAAAATAAAGAAGTGCAATGGTAGGCAACAATGCGGGCATGATGTCACAGTAAATCCACCCATATTTTTCATTCTTCCGGTTACCTGCCTCTCACAATCCAATTCGACGGTAACAGTTTCAACGGGAGTTACTTGAAATAAGTAATTACTCAATGCAGTAACTTAGAGATTAGATTAGACTATTTAAGGGAAGTGATAGCCGCGAGCCGTAGCAGGTATCTGATCAATCAGATAGATAAGCTGCGTTCTCGTAGGTCCTGTTTGTAACGGTGACCGATTAGATTGGCCAGCAAAAAAGACACTGTTCTCTGCTGAAAATCACTTCCCGGTGGTTCGGAACCCACCTAAAACTGTAGGTCCAACTCATAAATCACCATCATCCAACTCATTACCCACGCACAGGTCTCAGACCTATGTGGGCTTCATCCTCAAAAAAAAAACTTCATTTATCTAGATTACAAAATTAACAGTCTTAGATTCTAGATTATGATAGTTGAAAATATATAAGTACTGTAATTATTGTTCTACGAATTTTACAAATCAAGTAAAGGATTATTCTTTGATATAAATAATAACAATTTGCAATTTGATAACGATAATAATGATAGTGATGCATCTACATGAAACGGAGAAGTATGTTCATTCTTGGAAGAGGATGTTCAAGAATGTCCTCCTCATCAACACTTGACCGTAGCTTAAAGCCTGGTTTACACGGGTCGAGTACTTCGGGCGAGCTACTCGGTCCAGTCACTGGGCCCAGTTGTTGTTTTGTTTGAACTCGCCTCAGTACTCGACCAGATGTCCACACGCATCACATTTCAGAGCATGACTGTTGACAGACAGCTTTAGTTTTAACGTTGTGAGTTTATATAATGGCTCGCCAAGAGTTTAAGGCCCAAGTTAAAAAGTGTTTTAAAAGAGCCTATGAGGTTATATTAGAAGAAATAGATGACGTTTTGGAAGAGGAAATTAACAAAGAACCTAGAGTATGGATTAAAGATTGGTTAAAAAGAAGAGACACTCTTGGGGCGTCCTCTCTTTTGCTACGCGAACTTGCCGTAGAAGATGTGAAAGAGTACATATCTGTGTTGAGGATGACTCCTGAAATGTTTGAGTCACTTTTAGATATGGTAACTCCTAGAATATCAAAACAAGATTCTGTTATGAGAGATGCTATCCCCTCCCAAATCAAGTTAGAAGTTACCCTCAACTTTTTGGCCACAGGCAATAGTTTTAGTTTTATTTTTTTTAGGATGAAGCCCACATAGGTCTGAGACCTGTGCGTGGGTAATGAGTTGGATGATGGTGATTGATGAGTTGGACCTACAGTTTTAGTGGGTTCCGAACCACAGTTTTCAACTGTTCTTGGTTGTAAGTTGATCTTAGGTTTTTGATTTTTTGTTTGGCTTCAGCTAATCCAAACCCTTCTTTTTTATTTTATTTATTTAATTTATTTTTATATTGTGGAATTCGCATATTCCATAAGCATTCATTGTCTTGGTATAAACCTACAAACATCACTGTCTTCTCTTCAGTCCACTTCATTTCTAGTTTCCAGTTAAAACAGTGAACCACCAGACAAACTCTTCACCTAACCTCAAAACTGAACAGACGTTTCGCTGGGGCAAATTGTGGTGGAGGGGGTAGCTACTGGGCCGAGTAACTCGCTTCCCAACTAAACCACTCGACTCGCCCTGCAACTGACCGGTTTTTCCGACTCGCCCGCTACTCGACTCGCCGATCTGTCTACATCAAGCGAGTAGGAGGGCGAGTGTCAACTCGCATACTGACTCGCCCACTCTACTCGACCCGTGTAAACCAGGCTTTAGGCCTACCACAAAAACGGAGTGCTTTGTCTATGCTTATATCAACAACTGACTACAATTTTAGTCTTACTAAATTTAGTAGTAAAAGTAATCGCATTACGATTGTTTTATCTAGATAAAATGATATTTGGTTGTCATGAAACATCAGCAAACATCCAAGCCTCTTCTTTTCTTTTGAAATGTTTGCATATCTGCAAGTATCTTAGGTTTAGGTGGCTAATAACACCTCTTATATCTCTTATCCCTTTTTATTTTGAAGGAACAACACAGGTAATATATGTTAGGAGCGGCAGTTGATAAATAACAAGAAACTTTCAAGTGTGGGCGTGAATTACTTAATTGAAAAACATAAAGTGCGTGAACCATTTTTCATTATCTATCTGTGCTTTTATTCTTCATTATCAATTTATTTTCATATAGAGAATAGATTGCTTATTAATATAGGAAATATATTGCCTATTACCGTGATTAATTGCTCATAACCACGGTAAGTTAGTGCAATTATTGAAGATTTCTCACTAATCTCAAAATGTTTGCTAGGAAGTATAGTTGGCATCATTGGGCCCAGTCTGTCTTTCTAACCTCGAAACGCTTTTGAATGGTGTGGTAGCAGAGCTGAAGCCATCTAAAAAATACTCGTGCAATATTCCAGAAAATAATGGATCTAGATTTTACTCTACTCTACTGCAATGCATTCAAGAATAAGTTCGTTATTAAATGAAGGAACAGCACCTGACTATCCCAATAATTAATAAAGGCCACGTGCGAGTGAAGCATAACAAACAAGAGAGAATATTATTGGAGTTGGACTGAGAGAAAAGAGGTATTTGTAGAACAAGGGCCGCCTAGTCGTTGAATTCGTTGAACCTTCATTATAATCTCAAGATGATTAAAATTCAAGTCGGCGCCACTCAGATAAGGACCGAACCAAAAGTACGGGATCTAAAAAACATGACACCATCTACTATCACACTCTCTCTCCCACCTTCTGCCCCCTTATTTCATTTTCTCAGGCTATGCTCACCACCCTTATTGCTGAGTGACACACACCTACAATGTCTTTCTCTTCCTTAGAGGAAGACAATGCTTTCCTTATTTTGAGGAGGACAAAAGACTCAGCTCTTACTACACTTGATATCCAGGAGGGTCTTCAGTCTTGAGAACTGAGAAATGACAACATTATTTCTCTTATTTAAAACCTCTTATTTCTGTCTACCTGTTTTTTACTTGAACACGGCTACTACATATATTTCCATAACTATGATTACCTCTTGTCATTTTTTTCTATTCACTAAACAGCTGAGCACATACAGTAATACACTTTTGTTTTTGTGTTTTGTTTGAAGAGGAGTTCATGGTCCATGGTAAAAGCTACCAAAGTTAGTGTTATAAGTTTCAGTTTTAGAATTCTAGTAATTTCCAGTGATTTTCTTCTTTTATTGTCATTGAAAGTGTTTCGATGTTGCGTCTATTTTTTTAGTATTCTCATCCGTTTTTCTGATTCAAGGCCCAAATTTTTTCAAATTCAAGTTTAGGCCCACCTGAAGAATAAAGTTCTCAATAATTATGAAGTATTTTATTAATAAATTTTTCAACGATAAATTTCATTGGAGAATTTGATGTTAGCGGACATCAAATGAGTGCAAATGATTTTCAATTCAATTAGTAAATACTTTTTAATTCATTCCCACTTTACTTCGTGGCAAACACTTTTTTACATAGATTACAATTTAATTTCAATAATCTTAGTATACATATGTAAAAGAGTGGAAACTATTAAATGGGTTATTGATTAAAAGTGAAGTGTCAAATTTTCAATTGAGCGACAACCGGCCAGCGGTCACTCACCTGGCCTACATTTGGGACATTACCACTTGTAAGCTGGTGTCACATTACACCATCGTTCTGTGCTATGGCTATAGAATAAAAAAATAATAACACAGCAATTGAAATTGACAAATTTTATTTTCTGTGGCTGAAAAATTCTCAGCTGACAGTCAGTCAGTGAGTGTGTGTGTTGGAGTCAAGAGCAGCTAGTTTGGTTTGAGTGGAGGACGGGTTCCTGCCATGATGGATCGCTGGTTGTTGATATCCACATTTATAAGTTCCGGTGAGTCTTTTGCACTCTAATAAAAATTTAATATTTTCCTGAATGTAAAATTAGAGCGGACCTAATTAATTGTAAAAATTGTGTTGACCTTGTACCAGTTGGTAAGAAAATTAATAATTACAGTTAATGAGATAGAGTCCCAACTTTTAACCCTTAATTGATAAAGTTATTTAGTTATCATTGATTTAAACTTTTAAATTATATTAAGGCTAATAAATTAGATTTTAGTTGTTAAGCCGAACTTTTATGTAGATGGCTAATAGAAGATTTGAGGTGTTGATAGATTAACTTGAACAATTCTTAGATTTGAAAGAAGGGTGTTTATTTGAAAGATTATAATTTTTATTAATGAATTTTTATTCTTCTATCATAATTTATATTAGATAAATCATTATTATTCGATGATCAGAATTTTTATTGATTAAATTTCATCAATTGATCATAATTTGTTTATCATTTGATGATCATAATTTTTATTACCCAATCAAAAATTTTATTGTTTAAATTTTTTATTACTAGAGAATCAGAAACAATTGTATTATTTAGTTTTTGTTAATTGATGAAAATGATTTTTAGTAGTGAATTTTTATCATTTGACCAAATTTTTTGTTAGTTGAGGATCAAAATTTTATGGATAAATTTCTACTATCTGAAGATCATAAATTTTATTGTTTAATTTTTAGTACATAGGTCTTTGTATTCCTAATGTATTGGTCACTTCTCATGAAAAACTATTACTACTGTAATTCAGAGGGTTAAGCCCAATCTTGCTCACATAACCTTATTGACTAAGATTAGTAATTGAATTCCTTTTTTATTCTATTTTTTTATTTGTCTGTATTTGGAATAATTGAGATCGAGGGTTAATCCAAACAATGCTGTTGTCTAGTTTAATTTAGGTAATTCATTATAAACAAATTTTAATTAAAATTGTTGTACCTTTTGTTAGTCAACTGAAGTGTTTACCAATTAATCTGAAGGGTTAAGCCAATTAGTCATAGTTCTGATCAAATGTTACTTAATTATTTTGTTTTATTAATTTTGATTTACTACTTAATTATTTGCTTTATTAATTATTTCATTGATGTTGGATGTCCTTTGGGTGACACAATATATGTGTTAAAATTCAGTTGGCCATCATTTGTTGTTCACCCTCTCGTAAGCTAAGTTGCCCACCCCAGTATTGGTAACCCGAAGGTGTCTGGTTACACATAAAAATGAATGAATCACTAGAAATATATATTTATCAAATACTGTAACAATAAATTTGAGGCGGCGTTTTAATAAAAGGCTAATAGATTATTGAAGATGAACGAGTAATGAGATACTGTATCAATAATGACAAACAATGTGATTATTTACAAGTAATTTAATGATTTATTACAGCTAGTGGCGTAACTATTGAGGGATCAGGGGGATATATCTTCCTAGAGCTTCCGAAAAAAAAGAAATCTGAGCCAAGAGACTTGAGAGACAATAGTTTTTGAAATAAGAATCAAAAAAGACGTTTTGAATAGCTGAAAATGTTGTTTCAGAAGGATATTTTAATAAAGCTCCTGTGGAATACCCCGGTTCCCCTTAAAGCTCTATAAAGTCTTGAATTACTGTTATAAAAACCCTCCTTCTCCTTTTAAAATACATTTTGAAGTTACTATACTGTACCCCAATCAGGTGAGGTTCGGGATCAAAAATAGCAAAGTAAAAATAATTGTAGTTGGGCCTGCTTTAAAGTTTAGATCTGACAATGACAATGATCTCACACTGACAATAATGCAAAAACTAGATGAGAATCTCTATTTTTGACAATTTGCGTTAGAGTAATGTTGGAATGGATGAATTTGTGTATAGAATCACTTGAAATGCAGTATTAAAGGGATAACTTTTCAACAATGTCCCGGGGGAGTACCTCGAACCCCCTTTTTCAATAAACTTTAGCCTACAATAGAATCTTATTAAAATCTATTTAGAGAGCCCTTCCTTCTTCTCTTATGGTGTAATAATATATATTGTCTGGAGCCTAGCCCCCCACTCTCATTAACTATTGGTCATCCCTTCTCCCAGACTGACCCTCTAGTTACACCTCTGTTTACAGACAAAATACAATTATTGTAAAATACAGAAAGTCAGGTCAGGATGAGAGTACAGGCAGCTGATACATGGATACATGATACACCTCATTGAAGATTCAAGGAGATACGAATCGTAAGTCATAGTCGATCAATCATGGAAAATATTTGGAGGCCTGAGGTAGGGACAGAAGACATTTATTTCTTGAGCAAGGGAATGTCACAATCCGCTAGCTGTAATGATGACAATACTGCCGTTATTGCTATTGCTCCGGATAGTGGATCGTCGAAGCGTGAAAACTTGGATGCTGAGTCTGGAGAGCGTGAAGCCGCCGAACATCATTAGTGCAGTGCTGTGCAGTGCATTCGGAAGATTCGAGTGGCCGACGCCGAAGCCGCATTATCCAAAGCCTCACGTTATTACTTACTATATAGCCTTAGTATATAGTGAGGCCTTGCACCATCCAGCATCCTTGCTTCCGGTTTGGTCGTTGCCAATTTGGCACATAGAACGGCGGATTCAGGTTGCAGCGCAAAGCACGGCTACGTTGATGGTAGCTATGAATGGGTGGGGGTGGGGTTGGCCATCTTTCGATAATAATCGACTGTGTATGCGGGGGTGGGTGATAGCTAAGGGTTGTTAAGATCGTTAGAGGGGATGATGAACAGAGGGTCCCCTAGGAGGAGGAAGAAAAGGAAGATGTAGAAGAAGAAGAGAATGCTGAAGGAGAAGAAGATATTTGGATGCACACAACTAAAGGTTGATGATGATTATGAGGAACAAGAAGAAGACTAAAATGAAAAGAAGAAGGACAAAAAAGGATTATGATAGAGAAGAAATTAGGAATGAGATTTTTTGTTGATGATGAAGGAGAAGAAGAATGGGGAAAACAAAAAGAAGTAAGAAAAGACAAGACGTAAGAAGAAGAAGAAGAAGAAGAAGAAGTGGTAGTAGTAGTGTTAGTAGTAAGTGAAAGGATAATGAAGAAGAAAAGTGGTGCAGGAGAAGATACTTGGAGATAAAGGAAATTAAAAATAAAGAATGATTATGGTGATGTAGACGGAGAGGAAGAGAAAGGGAAAAAGACCTGGAAGAAGGGATGATGAGGAATGAGGAAAGAAGAAAATTATGAAAAGATATTTGTATGAAGAATGACCACAAATGAACGTGGATGATGATGATGATGTAGAAGAATAAGAAGAAGAGAAAAGGAAGAAGAAGAATAAGAAGGAGAAGAAAGGAAGAAGAAAAGGAAGGACAAGAACAAGAAGGAAAAGATAGTGTAAGAGAAGATGAGGAAAATTGCGAAGAATAAGAAGATATTTGGATGATTACAAATGAAGGAAGATGATGATGACGATGATAATTATGATTATTATGAAGAAGAAGAAGAAGACAAAGAAAAAGAAGAAAATGAAAAAAAGAATGAAGGAGAAGAAGAGAACGAGGAAAAAGTAGAAGAAGTAGTAACCTCCTTACTGCAATTGTAAGTGATGAAGATGAAGTTGGAGAATCGTGTGTTGGGGACCATGTGGTCATTATCAGCAAGTGGTACAGCCATGGGTGAGTCATTTCCACCACTATTTCTTCCCCTTTCCTGGAACTCCTCCCTTTCTGGAACTACGAACTAGTCATCCCTCATGGAGTGATTGCTTGCAACAAGGCTAACTACTAGTCCACTATCCCTTTACCAAGGCTGATGCATCTATCAACCACCCGTGTCCACAAACCCCTGTAGATCAATCTTTTCCATCCCTTGAGAGAAAGGAGTATTCATCTATTGCAGTTTCGGACCACGATTTGGAATCCTTACATCGGTAAGGACTCTATTGTAAGGCTTCATTAAATACAAATTGATTTTTCCCTGAGAGTTAAGACTTGAGAGTTTCACTACGTTGTGTCATTGAACTTTAGGCTAGAGCTACTCAGCAATAGTTGTAAAAAACGGTCAGTCTGATTTAGCTGACGTTGGGTGGTTCAATACATTTGATTAATTCCAAGTATTCAGCTTATCTATTTCATAAGTCTTCTACAAAAAGCTTTCTTTCTTGTATTCTAGTTTTTTTATTTGTCATTGATAGAATTAATCCTCAATCAATCAAAAAACGTAATTGAGATTAATTTTATGAATTTTCTTCCTAGATTTTTATTGCATACGACTTAAAACTCTGTTTTCTTCAAAACTTTTATTTTTGTTCTTTTCTATTTTTATTTTCCTCGCAAGTTTTCAACATTTTTTTATTCATGAGAGAAAAACCTTTTAGTGGGATTTTGTATTTATCATTCCTTTTCGCACTCATAAAACATTAATCAATATCACGGTGAGCGTGGTGTTCAAGTGATCGTGATGTTCAGTCACGACCGCTCAAGACTGCGCTTGGATGGGTGTCCGTACTTCAATGACTTGATGTTATAAGCTTTATTATCACTTACCCGGTGGTTCGGAACCCACCTAAAATAGTAGGTCCACCATGTTCCCCGTAACATGGCTCAAACGGCAAGGTGGAACTACCCGTAAGGGTCTCCCCACCATTAAAAGCCATACGCTTATTATTATTATTATTATTAATATCACTTTAGCACATTTCACTATTATTATTCACTATATATAATTCTGATAATCAGGCTAGATCTCCTTCCAGTTTGTCTTCATTTCTCCATTACACTGACTCGGTATTTCCAATTACTGAAACTTTCAAACAGACGAAAAGTCAGCCGATTTTTGGAACACAGCGAAGAACAACGCTAAGAAAAATACCGCTCAATCTGAGTCGTGTCGTTGATAAACTTGCGTCGTTCTCAGTTGTCTTTTGTTTTCCGGTGGTAGGAGAGAAACGACGATAATTGAGCGAGTGAGAAAGAGACAGCGATGAATGAAGAGAAATAGTGAATCCGGTGATAAGACGAGAGATTATCTGTCTGGCGGCCTGTCTGACTTGGTCTCTACTCTTGCGCCTGTGAGCAATGCGTGGGATGGATACATCGTAGGTGGCTGACGCTCGTATTTATAGCTACCTAACCTTCTCTCCCCAACTATCTTGCTCTTTATATCACCTAAACTATCTCCTTCTTTCAAGCATCCACTTCATCATTCTCTCTTCAGCTCTTGTGCTCTTCTATCACTGTCTTTCTTCTTTCCTACCAGGGCTGGCAATATTGGCGACTAGCTTTTTGGTTCCTTTATTCATCTTTGAGGGTAGAAAAGAGGCAAAATTAATTGGCTACGGAGAAAAATCTACAAGAACGGTTACAAGTACTAAGCTAAGGCCACTGAATGGAACTTATACAAAAGAGGACACCATTGTTGAGTCCAATTATTATTCAAGGAGAAGCAGAAGTAAAAGAAGTGAATAGTAATTTTAAGTTGAAATGCGGTACTCGGCAAAAAAGTAGTAACTTTGTGTATGGTGTTCTGCGAATCACAATTATTTTTGGTGTTCTGTGACTATATCTTTCTTAAGAAAATATAAAAAAACGTTTTTTCCTAATAGAGAATGTTCCATTTTCTACAAGTAGTTCAAAAATGTTGTGATTTTTATTTGAATTCATTGCGATTTTTGAAATACGCCTGACTTTAACATTTGAAAATTAACTCATTAACGAATTATTGAATACGTAGGCAAGCTTCACTTACAAATTTTTGTCATTTCTTGTAACATCTCAGAAAACATAAATAGTAAATTCTCTAAAGTTTATTATTTGAAATATTTAATTAATGATGTCGTGAACTGATCGTTTTTTCAATTCTAGTACTAAGCTCACTAATGACAACGAAAGTATCGTTTCAAACTCATTCAAAAATGTATGCTTAGTGCTATCATTGAAAAGTAAAATCCTTATTTAAAAATTATTTTTAAGAACGTCAAATTCTACAATCATTCTATTCACTGAAAATGATCCCGTTTGGGGAAAACTATAGTCTACCATATACACATGAACTTTAAGATAGCCGTGCATAGGGTTTTTAAGAGTAATTTTCCGTAAACGTCTAAATATGAATCTAAATGTATTAAAATATGCTAATAATATGAGTTTCAAACAATATGGGGGGCCATGTTATTGTACATGCCGTGAGAATAAAGTAGACAGCTTACGTTACGTAGGTAATAGGATGTGGAAGGTGGGAGGTTTTACGTTGTAGTCACGTGCCTCGAGTATACGAACGATCGATTCCGATAAATGATGCATAAACATGGAAAATGATATCTACTGGCTAGATGAAAAAACATAAGAATTCTGTTCAGTTTATTTTGGGCATAAATTTGATTCGATTTCGATTAGACGTTGACAGCTTGTTTGGATACACTTGTCACTGAGGGGCACCGGCACAGAATTATTTGTGTGGGAATTGAAGACCACGCTAAACCTGACATCGTAGCTATCGATCCTGTGTGAGAGTTTCTGTGCTAAGCCGTGTGCTGTGCCTGCTCCCTCTCCGATTGAGCGATAAGGGTCTAGGTCGTGAGGGGAGTTGTAAACGATCTTGCCGATGGGCTTGTCTTGCGACAAGACAAGGTATGTGTATGCCGTGAGTTGGCCGACGAGTGATATGCTTCTATCCCAGCATTGCAGCCAACACTGCAGAGTAATGTAGTGAACGCGAATGCTCGTTTTATTAACACGAAGTGAGCCGTTTATTACTTCGCGGATGTTTGAGGGGGCGTCGGCTCGTCTCCTTGGGGTAGAGTTCAAGTTTCGAGAGCTTTCACCCACCCTCTCTTACAAGCCCTCGCCATCCTCTCACATACACACTCTCACTCACTCACTCTCTCTCTCACACACTCTTTCTGTCGCACGTTGTAATCTCCTAGGGCTGCTTTTGCTGCTGCCTCTACCGCGAAAAAGAGCTTAAAACACCCTCTTTTCATCTCTGACAGGTTTCAAACTGCCAAATATGTGTTTTAAAACAAACTGCAAGGGGGAACCAATAAAAATTCTGACTACCTAATTGGTTTGTCTCCGAAATAAAAAGCAGGCTCAATTGTAATTGTAAGCCTGTTTATAAACAGGTTTGTTCTACATCAGACGTTTTTATACTCCACGCCATGAAATTAGGCAAAGCAACTAACTGCGGCGACAAACCAAGTCTGCTAGCGTCAGAGTTGTAGACTAGGCAACACAGCACAGTTGGTGTTGTCAATTCGTACGTTGATGTTCGCTATCATCTAGGCTAGGCCTACTATCATCTGCTGTCACGGTTACATATCTGACAACACCACAATTTTTTCACAGCCGCGTGATTTGATTTCGTGATTATTATTTTGTGATTATTTTTGCGTGAAAAGGATGTTGAGGATCGGCCAAAAACCATAAATGTCAATAATGTCATACCAACGTTATACAAGTTGAGTTTCTGAATAAGGACTCTGATTATTCAGGCAAAAAATTGCCAAGATTGCTATATACCAGAGGAAAACAGTAGAAATTCTTCACGTAAAGGATTCTATTAGGTTCAATGATGAAAATTCGATATAGAGTATTTCTTCTATTATTAACTTACAACTTACGTATTCTGATGTTCCGTTATTGCCATGCAACATCACTACTATACTTCCAGATTCTAGAGCTGTTATATCTATGTTTAGGGATGTTACAAAATGAACCTAATTATTCCAACTATTTTTTAACTGTTAAAGAATAAATCTGCGTAGTGAACACTAAGTTACAACTTCAATTCATTTTTCGATTGTTTCATTGTATATATTTTTGGGATATATGGTGAGTGTTGATGATTTTTGCACTTCATTAAAGCAGCATTCAGCCCTGAAAATAATTGTTACAAACTTTGTTCCAAATCGATAATCCCCGAATATTAATATATAAACACTGTTATGGGTAGGCTATGGCTAAAATGAAAGTGTGCAGCACCCTCTCCGGAACGAGGACTTGCAGATGACTGCGTGGCATTCCATTTGAATTCGTTGATTACAACAATCATGCTTCCCACATGCCTAAGGAGGGTTTGTGTGGAAGTATTAGAATCCGTTTCTTTGAAAAAAATAATATTTAATAGGCCTTACTGGTTCAGTTGTCGGACTACAGCGTTCCCAGCATTTCATTGTTTTAAATCTATCTGAACAAAAATCAAATACTCGAATTACTTGCTGCATCGTGATTTTTTCATGAATTGGAAAAAAATGTTTGTATTTGTGCAATACGTTTGTAAATATACAGTGAAATAAACGAATTATTATTATTATTATTATTATTATATCATTGCAATTCCGAGGATCGATTTCAAAAAGTGAGGTAGCTTTTTTGTGTTTTGTTGAACAACATAAATTCTGAGTATTCTGTGCATTATGAAAATTTTCAGACTATAAGCTAATGACCAACAAATTTAAATAGCAAATAAGTCTATGTCTACATGAATGATCCGGTAGTAGGCGTGCGTGTTGGGCGATGAGGTTAATATCCTGACGGTAGTACAGGCCTATTACTCAGAATTTTTCATTCATAAGAACACTGTTGGCCAACATCAAAGCATATTCATGGCATTTCATAAAGATGTCAAATATTATAATAATGGTGGAATTTATTAGTTTCACATTGTGTTCCATAATCGACGCAATATGAATGCTGTAGCCAATAATTTGTTAGACTGACATAATAAGACTAGAATAAATCTGATTGATCATAAATTAGACAATTTCACTTTTATTTGAGGGTGCTTTATCAAATCATCAACCAATTAATGTGTAACTCATCTGGGGATGGACAGTTGAAAGTCAAGCAAATTAGAATTTGAATCAGTGTGGAAGAGAAAGTGATAAGCCAGCCTTCTGTCGTTCATTGCTCCTTCAACTTACGTAAACAGACCTTCGCTTGTCTGTTGCGTTATTAGGTAATATAAGCACTGAGTCTTTAGCTATATAACCTCTGCGGAAGACTGCTTCACCCAACTACCTTTGTCATTAGCCATGTTGGGAGGGTGCACTTTATTTATGATTACACCATAAAGCATAAACCGCCACCTAACCGCTGTGGCACTTTCCACTATTATTGCGAAATTAACTGTACAAGATATATTTAGTGTAATTAATTATAACTACATTTACAAGCTGTGTGCTATAAAGCTATTGTAGGTGAGTTGTGATTAAATGTAATATCAGCCTATCAGCTAGCAGTAATCTTTTTCTCCAGCCAGTAATCTATATGAAAATAAGATCTGCAATTCAAATGTTAGTTTTTCCTGGATGTTTCTACATTTTAATTATATGCAGTGATAGCAATCTTCTTCCCTTAAGGCCGGCCGCACACCAGATCAGGCACGGCGCGGCATGACGTTTTGCCTTGCCTCGCCTCGCCGCGCCGTGCACGATGAAATAAGAGCACCATCGGCACGGCACGGCACGGCATGGCAAGGCGACTTTATTTTTAAAAGGACTCATCTAATTTATTCCAAATCAAAGGTAATCTTTACTGCGCTCCTTGCAAACTATATGGGGGAAGTTTCCTTGGCGAAGTGAATAGCCACGAGCCATGCTAGTCAGATGAGATAAGTTAATTACCCCTTTCTGTGAGGGTGGCCGATTTGGTGACCGATTTGGAACAGTTCGGAAACTGTTCTATGCTGTAAATACTCTTCCAGGTGGTTCGAATCCCACCTAAAACTGTTGGTCCAACTCATCAGTCATCATCATCATCATCATCCAGCTAGAGTGGTGATTAGTCACGTGGTGTTTTTGCGATCGAGATGTTGAGTCACGAGAGCTCAAGACTGCGCTTTGATGGACCGTGCTTTGATGACTTTCTGTTATAAGCTCTATTATCACTCACCCGGTGGTTCGGAACCCGCCTAAAATAGTAAGTTAGGTCCAACATGTTTCTCATAACATTTCTCAAACGAAGAGGTGGAACTACCCGTAATGGTCTCCCCAACATTAAAAGTAATAGCCTACGCTTATTATTATCATCATCATCATCATCAACTCATTACCCACGCACAGGTCTCAGCCCTATGTGGGCTTCATTGTTTTAAAATAAAACCGCGATAGTTTTAATGATTGGAAAATTCGAATCTAATTGAATACCTTGATTAAAGTATTGAACATGGAGAATGCTTGAAAAAATATTTAGGTCAGAAGAATATTTCTCTAAGAACTGATTTTGAAGTAAGTTGAGCAGTATGAAGCAGAAGGTGAGTACGGAATTTGAGAAGTGACGACCTAGTATTCAAATATGAACTAGATTATACAAAAACATTAAAAATAAAATAAATTGAAATAATTATCTACTAGAAACCCTCTTCGCTGATTATGTAGGCTAATTGAAAGGTAAATAAATGTGAACTTCATTTTGAAACACCGTAGGCTAAAGCACAGACATCTATTATTGTTTTTGTTGTTTCTGTAATCTGTGGCTAAAGGTAGCTTTTACGATTTTTATTTCTGTAGTGTAGTGTCGCGTAGGACAAGATTTTCTATATTGGACTAAGCAAACATGATTTTTATCGTAATTTTTTGTGTTCTATGGCTCTATTGCCGATCTGATTCAAGGTGAAATTTGGTGTAACTTATTCAAGGTGTAAATGAGAGTTGCAGTTTAATCATCCTGGCTTGCCATTTCACTTGTCACACAACAACTAGACAATACTAGAACGACTATCACTAGGACCAAAGACAATTACATTATATGCTATGACTCAACCACTGCTACACGTGGTGGCGATCCCCGCGCATGCGCAGACCGATTTGCCTGATGCGTTTTGCCCGAAAGACGAAAATTGACACGGCAGGACAAAGCGCCTTGCGGCGCTGCTTCGCCGTGCCTTGCCGTGCTCGATGCAGTGTGCGGCACCTCCATTCAAACCAATACAAACCATGTCGCACAAGGCGCCTTAAGGCAAAACGTCGCGTCGCGCCGCGCCGCGCCGTGCCCGATTTGGTGTGCGGCCGGCCTAACTATCTATCTATAGAATCTAATCTACACGTTCTTTTATACGTTGTACCTTCTTCTTAATTACACACTTCTCTCTTTTGTATATTCTATTTTCGGATTTATTATTTCCTTTCATTAGAGAATTATTATAGAACAATTATGAATATGTACCTGAAACAACTCAACTAATAATCCAGTGTGGATTATTCCTGCTCGGCTTATGTTCATGTTCTATCGTTTTCAGAACAGGTGTTCAGTTGAAACACTGATTTGGAGCAGTCATCGTTGTTGCCCCTTCAAAACACGTGTGTTATCCAAAGAGAGGGTTGAAGGTCACGTGCGACCTGATTAATTAGTAATTCACCCCCTCACCTACAAGCCCATGTTGCGTTTAGTTATCGCGGTGGGGTGGAGGTCTTTGAGTGAGCGAATTTCTCTGAAACTGTGGTAGGCAGACTGACAAATCCCTTGATCAGCCGCATTCCACCTTTGTAATAACTTTTCGGTGTTGCTCATCTCAACCGCACGGCAATAAGCTTGTGTCTTTTGCTAAATTTAAGCCTCTCAAATTAAGTTATTCATCTTCTATGTACGTTTTCAAAACTAATTGATCAATTATTTAAAAAAAAACTATTCATAAATAACTTGTATTATATCATTTTATTGCCAATTGTAAATTGTTAATAAACATATAGCATTGAAAGGCCTACGAAGTGTGTGTTATAAGTTACAAATCCGGGCAGGGCGATTCCAGAATTATTTTTTGGAGGGAAATCAACTAAGAAAAAATTCGGGGGAAATCATTTAAAAACATGACCTTATCCCACTAAAAGACGCAAATGAAGCTTCATTCCCATTCAAGTAAAGTACTATTGGTTTTTATTGATGATAAAAGCAGCTACAGGATACTAATATAGTAATTTTATTGAAACAAGTGTTTGATCACAGATTATCTGAATTTCCTAGGAAAGCTTTGAACTTTGAACTGGTTTTAATAATTATATGGGTGCAGCTATCTTGGGCTACGCTTTGCCATTGCCATAGGGACAAATATTATTTTAAGGGGCTACAGTTCCCGAATCTCAACCTTCCAATTTAAGAAAAACACCTTAGTAAATGTCACGTCTTGTATGTAAAAATGATCTAAAACTACATTACCACCAGGTTATTGATTTCAAATTGTGGAAAATGGTCAAGATGACCTCATCAAGGAACAAAAACATAAACTCTACTGTAGCCTAATATTGATAAAATTCAAAGTAACCCAAACTTATGACATATTTTGTTACATTTGGTTTAAGCCAATGTCATACATTTTAGTACTGTGCATTTTCAATCTATTAACAGTCACATTTATTTAAATTTAATGTGGAAGACTACCAATAATCTATGGATATATAAAATAAATAATCTTTCATTGGAAGACCTTTGTATATTCATTAGAAATCAAGGCTCAAGAATGTATGTTCATATCTAGTTCTGCTAGGTCGGCATGAATGTGAGATTGTTGCATGCAGTTCAGGAAGGGAGTTGAATACCTTGATTTTATTCAAATATAAAGTCCTCGAATTGAAACAGAAATAACTTACCGCTTACCCACTGTTTGCATGACTGTATCGCCGGTCTAATGTCACATCACCAGAATGTAGATTTTATTCAAATTCATGGTTGATAGCCTTTTGAAGTTTCCAGTTATAGTTGACTATTTACTGATATAGCCTACTGTATAGGTTGCTTGATCTTAGAATCGTGCAGTATCAAGGGCTGTCTGAGGAAATATTCTCCTGTAATGAATAGAACTTGATTGAAACCCAAACAACTGTATATCTAGGCTAATGCTACTGGGCAAATAGGTAGGCAGTAGGCACTTGAATGTCAGCTTAAAGGCATTTTAGCTATGCTGGTATTAAAAACCGCTTCATTTATTTACAGTAGTGTAGTAGTAGGTTTCGACCTAATTAACTCATAATGTTTTCAATCAACACATATCAACTGACTTATTGCAGTCATTTGACTTCAATTATCACATACCAAATTGCTTGATGACAACAAAGATTTTTAATTATGCAGAGTAGCAGAGATCAATGAAGATTTTCAATTCAAGAGCGTCCATTTGATCCATCTTTTAAAGTAATATGCATTCTCGCTTTTTTTCTCACTACTACAGCTTGTTTTGTTTTTTTAAATTGAGGTTCTAGATGGGAGTGATAAGTTCATATTGGGCCTAATTCCAATTCTTCAACTTATATACTATGTTTCAACTTCTGATTATAGTTATTGTGCAAAAGGTAAATGATCATTTTCAATTGCATGTTTTTTAAAGATAAATCTTCAGCAGAAAATACGGCTCTGCGATTTTGAAAATAAGCATAAAAGTTGTCAGTCAGTTGATTAGCCGAGGTTGTCAAATGAATCGATTTCAGAATAGTTCTGCTTGATTATAACGTATACGAGCCTAATAGCCTAGTTTAAAAGAATCAATCAGTAGCGAAAAAACTATGAAATCATTGTGTTTATAATGATTCTTATATAACAAAAAATCAGATTTCAATAATAACAACATATTCACAATTCTGTTGAAAAAATCTTTCAATACCGAGCTTTGTAGTTCCTGAGGAAAAAAGTCCGTTGGTAAGTTAGTAGAGGCCTACAATTTACACAAGAAATTATCCTTCACTTAGCACGCATCTGTAACAAAAGATTGGGCTATCACCTCAGGCTCAGATAAATCTCTTTGAGATCAAGAATAATCCGTATCAGGCAGAACAGCTTTTCCGGAAGAACAGTTTTGCATCTGCTAAAAATAGAAAAATCGTGTGTTGTAGTCGTTTTACAAACGTGTGAGTGTGCGTGCGTGTGACAGTAACCGATGCTCTAACATTGGATTGTATTTGAATTGTGGGGGGTATGGTGGTTCCAAGTCCCAATAAAGGGAGGGAATGTGAATGCTGGAGAACACGGTATAGGCTGAATAATGTGCTGTATATCTGTAACGGCCTGGATGGGACTCTTGAGATTAGAAACGTAAGCCCTGTTTCGTTATAAACGGGCGAAGGTTGGCCACACTGTTCAACTCTGTTGCCAGAATGTTGGTACGCCTGGCCGGCACACAGGGCCGCTTACAACAAAGGACGTGTTTGAGTTTGAACAACTCGAAAGGTTTGATGGTCCTCTTTCATAATCCATTGTTGGCTCAGTGTGAACTGTTGGTTTTCGTGGTTGTTGCACTAACTAACTCTATCTTGCACCATATTGCAAAATTTTTTAATAGGTAATAATATTAACTTTGATATTGTCAGCAGGGCCATGCTTTGTACGATAAAGTTTACAGAGGGGGGTTTCCACCACAATGTTTAAATTACAGTAGAACCCAGATTATCCACGGAATTGGGTGGCAAGGGCACCGCGAATGGCGAAAATCTGTAATAACCCAAAAAATACAAAAATGAGGTGAAAACACAAAAAAATATTTCAGCAAAAAATGATTTTTTAACATAATATGTAAAACTTTAAAAATATGTACAGTACAGCAGAAACCTTTGTTCTGCATCTAAATCACTAAAATAAAGAACAGTAAACAAAAAACAATATACTGTACTGTTAACAAAAAGTAGGCCATATTCAGTTACGCCTTTCTGAAAAAAATATTAGTCACTAATATTTTTTGCTTTTTTGCTTTGGAAAATCAAACTTTTTCGTAGCATTCGTGGATAATCGGGTCTTTACTGAATTTTAATGACTTTTGAGGGTTGAAAGTTAAATTCATAATACCTTGTTTTCAATCGATCCTGTTTACAAGAAAGGTCGACAAGGAGGGAGATGATAGGTAGTTTATCTCGTTTAAAAATAAGGTGAGCTCAAATTTTTGGCCCGCCTTGCTATTTGTGGCTAATAAATCTGTTCTCAATTTACTAAAATAAACAGATTATTGTCATTTCGGTCATCCAATACCGTGTACAATACAATATTAGCTTTGCCAAAAATTGTAGTTTGTCTGAAGATAGAGAAAATGATTGAATAACTAGTCCAATCTGAACTTCATAAAAAGTAAAGCAGGAGAATATAAAAAAGTGTTGACCAGTAGAATTGAAAAACTGCAGACAGTAATAAATAAATATAATATACAGTACTCAAAAAGCGCAAATGCAGAAAGAAGAATAATATTTAGAATTTTAGAAGGTTTATTGAGAAGAAGTTGCAAAGAGAAAGAAAAATGAAAAATGGGAACGAGAAAATTCGTAAGGAAGGCGAATAAATTGAGACATGCAAATTGAAAAAGCATTTGTTGAATAAGTGGAGAAGTAAAAAAAAAAACAACATTGGGAAATTCTAGGGCTTCTGGTATTGAGAATTTATCTGCCCTTCATAGTTGACGCCAGAGGGAGAATTCGAGAACTGCAAATTACGGACAAGGCAACGAAAGGCCTCTGCCGATAAAAAATGGTTTCCGATGTACGCAAGGAACAGCCTGCTTTTTTACCTGCTGCCCTTGCTCAGTTCTGCTGAGGAAGTACACATCGTCTAGAAAAACCTTCCCACAGATGACCGTCAATATTCCACCCTTATCCACAAACATCCACTCAGTCTTGCCAAGGGTTCAGTAAAGGGTGTCTCAAGTTTTGTAGATCGCATGTAATATTTCAAATAATGCAGCAGTTGAGTCTAAGCTATGGCAGGAAGTGAAGTTCGTTGACTTATTAAATGTTAACTGGTCATCACAAAATGTTTTAAAGTGTTAGGCCTAATACTCTACTAGCTTGTAATATTATGATTTGAAGCATGTTCTCAAGCCCAATTAATATTGTAACCCCGTAATATAATGCCACTGTAAAGCCTGTTAAAAAATATTTTCAATACTGAGGTTACTACTCGTATTATACTCACCTCACAGCCCATAGTACACTTGTACTGGTGTCCTGAGGTTTTATAAACATTAAAAATACTTACGTTGACTCCATCAGTAGTCTATGGATAGGACCGAATTTAGAAGCTAATAAGTTAAAATTAATGTTACTGCTGACGTAAGAAACATATGAATTCGTGAATGAATACAATAATAGAAAGAAGTTTACTATAATAATTGGTGAAAATAATATGGTGAAATTACAATGGTACAAGCTTAGAATAGTAGAAGATTAGAATGCATTACAATTCAATTCAATTTTTTTTCAATTCAATTCAATTTATTCTCATTTTTCAGCAATTTTACAAAATTAAATATCTTTCAAATTTTCAATAAACTTAAGAGATAGTAATACAATATACAAAAAAGCAAAAACATACATCTAAGTCTATCTTAATGAGATAAAGCTAGCATAAGCATAAGCTTGTGCCCTAGCAGTGAGTCATATATCTTTAATTCACTTACTTGTATAGGACATCACAATAATATATTATTTCAAAACTTCTGATGACCCTGTGACCTTGCAAAAAAAAATACTTTCCTTTCAAAACCTGTGAAGGTTGATTTTGAGATCAAAACGGCAAAGGAAAATAAGATTTAAGAGAGGCAGAGAAAAAAAAGGAAAAGATAAAAAGGATTTTCATCAGACTAACACTGTAGATAACTATGAAAGAGGAGTACAAAACCGTAAAGCCTTCTGTGATTTATTACAGAACTACTGTATATAATTTTTTATTTTATTTAATAAAACTATTAATTTTAAAGAATATATTCGTCTTCACCCATCTATCTATTTCTTTCAATAAAGCTGTTGTAAGTTTATTTTTTATTTTTATTACAATAGTAAAAGATTTTAATATCTTTTCTAGGAAAAATAAACAAAAAAATAATACTTTTCAATAAATTTTCGTTAAATTTAAATCTCTATTTTCAATCTTGCCCCTTCATTGAATCTTGTTCCCTCCAGATGATACTTAATTAGGTTGTTTTTAATATTCAGTACAACTTCAATTGGATACTTCTGTATCATGCAGTGGCTTAGTAATTTAATAAGAAATTTATTGTTGATATTTAATTGATGGATTTCAATTTCAAACTACTTGTCAAGAAATCAGATCCGGATTCTTGCGGTTTTTGGGGGAACTACAGTGTGGTCTTTGTTTAGTTATTTGTGCCAGCCAGACAGCTGAATCCACACATACACAAACCACATTTTTCAAAAGCCAGGGCCTGGGCCGATATTGAAAGAAGAGTCATTCCCCTCGACGTTTTGTTTCAGAGAGTTGAGTCGGACTGTTTAGCTGCTTCCAAAAAGGTTTTTCACTTGTGTAGAGGGCATCAAAGGACGAAGCCTTTTTTTTGTGGAGCAGCTGCCCTTGATAACCTGTTCCCCCTTGCGTCGCCATTGCCTTTCCATACAAAAGTCGACTTTTAAAAATGGTCGTCACTATCTCTTGTTCTTGGAAAAAACTCTATCACTCTCCCTTTATCACTCTATCACCCCTCTTTCTCTTTTCCTAAAAAAGTCACCCGCTGCTACTATTCCACCCTTTGTCATCTTTTCTTCATCAACTTCCTTCAAATATAACCAAAATTTTCCTTACGTAAGCGAAAAAAATCAATAACTATTTTTTTTTTTTTTTAGAAATCACACTTTCGCTTTCACTGTAATTTGCGGTACGAAGTGAATTGTAACTAAAATTCATGTGGACTCACTAGAGCAGACTTTTATCTCATCTTCAAGTTTGAATCACGAACAGGGCTTGAAGAACAATTGGAGATGACAGTTGATGTGATTTACATCAACAGCATTTTGGAAAGTATACAATTTACAATTCAACAGGTAGTAAAAAAAAATTCAACAGGTAGGTAATCAAATTCAAAATTTGATTAAACTTTTGTTTGTTATATCATAAATACAAATTAAAAAAAAAAAGGTATAACAATAATAAATACAAAGGTACTAAATTCTCATGAATGGAAGTAGCACATTCTATTTGCTAGACTATTCACAGATTAATTCAATTAGGCTACATGATTTTTTAATCAATAAATCAAATTTATTTACAAAACTTACAAACATTACATTCAGGGTTTTGCTAAACCCGTAGATTTTTCAGCAGGTGCCAATCTTCACAAGTATTGCAACAAAGAAACAGATTCACTTATATTTTACTACTAGCTGGCTCGACGCGCGTTGCTGCGTTCTCATAAAAATTCTCCTTGATTTTATTATTCGCCACCTCCCGCTGAGGCTACATTTCAAATTAGGAAAGAAGTTAATCCTAGGGCTCTTCCAGCTGATCATAGAGGCTTCGTTGTTTTCTTAATCACCACCTCTGAATGAAGAAACATTTCAAATTTAAACCTCCTACGACTATAAGGGTAGAAGCTAGTTTTTTATTTTATTATTCGCCACCTCCCGCTGAGGCTGCATTTCAAATTTCTAGCTAGCACTTCATTGGTTAACAGATGTCATCAACCTGGCATAATTACATTTCATCATACCCAGTCGTATGTTTCCTACATATTGCAAGGCTCAGACTGCTCGGTAGCCTACATGCAAAGTGCAAAGTCTTTTGCTGTTCAAAGACAGCGTAAATAACGCCGCTAAGGGGCCTACCATATGATTAAAAACTGTTGACTTCTATCAGCTGTTCCTTTAAGCTGTTTGGCCGGCAAGTTCAGTAGGTTAGGTCTATAAAATGGATTAATTAATAGTAATTATTTGCTCTTCTATTAAAATTTATGGTCAGAAACCATCCTCAATATTCACACAACATATTCCCAAAGTTTCATGCTAATCTGTCAAGTGGTTTTGAATTCTATAGGGAACATACATACATACATACATACATACATACATACATACATACATACATACATAGATGCAGACAGACATTCATTTTTATATATATAGATTATAAAGAAAAAATAGAGATTAGTTAATGAAGAAATAAATTGCAAAAAAAAATTAGTAATAAAAGTAAAAATAATAAACACTGTGAATACAGAACTGAGAAAGAAAGAAAAAGATGCTACAATCCTATCAAAGAAAATAATTAGAAAAGAAAGAAATAGGATAAGAAATTAAGAGGAAAAATTAAAGTAATGTTGTACAACTTAAAAATAAATATTTATAGTTGTTCGGGCTGGCGGCAGTAATATAAGGAAGATTTAACTAGCAAAAACTGTATAAAGAAATTGACATAGGCTATGTTTAAAATATTATGATTTAACTTTTATATCGATCTGCAATTTTCTTAGCAAGACATTTAGCTAAAGTAGCAAAAACTTAAACATGATCTACACGTTATGTTTTTACTGAGGCTTCTGGATACTGGAGAACTACTTTCATGTACAACTTACACATGACGTTTTACTTTTACGTTGGGCTATTTTTTAGTACAGATAGAAATATATACTCATTCCACTTTTAAATTTTATGAACTTAGCACTCTGATCCTATTCTCATCTCTCATTGCCGTCTTTTGAATAAGAATTAATATGGGCACTTTTGATTCTATTATAGGTCTATTCTGAACTTTTGATACTAATCAATGTGATGGACTAACACTATTTTACAAACCCCATTTTATCTACTGTGTGCAAATTTTCTCAAGCTATGTATGATAATAGACACCTACTCTTATAAAAAATTCTCCTTTTTTCTGAGAGTGAGAGATGAGAAATTGAGAGTGCGAGATGTGAATTGTATGAAATTGGATGTTTCTGTATTTCCAAGTGTAGCAGGGAAAATAAATGTGAGAAAGAGTGTGTATTGTAAAATGAAGGAAAGGCCTGGCGTGAAAGGTGATAAATACCCACCATTCCAGACAGGATTCTTGTGTTCTTTGTCTATAGAGCTGTGTTGCATTCAAAAGACGAGGAAGATTGATCAATTGTTTCATAGATTCACACTGGGTACAATGCCCAGTGAATTGTAGAAAAACGACACGAGTCTCAGAAAGAATTATTTAATGGATATGAGTTATTGAAGAATAACAGTGTTCCAGAATTGGAAAAACCGAAAAAATATCTTCCAGTTGAAGAAATTTGATAATGATTTTTAAAGCATTTGTTACCAATTTGTAATTCTACTGTCAGTTATTGTAGTACCGTTTACACATTTATACTGGTGATGAATAAAATAATACACATGAAAAGTTATGGATTGTACCATTTCCATATGAAAAACATTTCAAAAATGTATTTTTAATCTTTTTTCACGTTAATCTAACAATAATGAACTAGATCTTTAATAAAGATTCCATTCAGAAAATATACCTGTAAACCAATAGCAAACATTTTCCAAGGTAATTTACATGAGGAACATTATTATTTAATTCGTCAGATCATCATTCAATGATTCTATTTTCAATAGAATTGTATTTATGAGATAGAACACTATTCAGGAATCATGTCAGTTTTTATAACAATACTAAGATGAAATGAGAAATCAATCTAATTTATAAAGATCAAGCATTTGTAACTTATAACTGCATGTAATGAATTATTTTCTTTTGATCATGTTAGATCTTCTGCTCAGGCACCAATCTATTCTTGTATTTGAAGGGATATTTAAAAATGCAAGGAAAGAGATTCAACAACGACAAATAGCATCAGACTGTAAAATGGCAATTACATTGCAGTCTGAGCTGTTTGCTTACTCCGGGGGACTTCTTAAGGACGCAAGGACTAGTAAACACAAAGCATGGACCCTGTATTCCTTAAGGGCTCTTTTAAATCCAGCCCGCGGTCCTTAACGCCCTCTTTTCAAACCTATTTTCTGTGATTGTTTTCTTTTTAGTCACGTTTCCTGGCTTAATGATCGGGAAGAAGGAAAGAGAAGGAAAGCAGTTTCCTGTTTGTTCCTTCCTTTTTCGAGTATCTAATCACTTTTCTTCGTTGCACTGTGCGATCTCCAGAGTTTTCTCTCTTCATCTTTTTCCTGTTTCTACTTGTAGCTATGGGGAGACCTTCTCACAAATTATTCACTGCAAAGGAGAAAGAAGGATTTATTTCGGTAGCATGCCTGGAGCCGTGAAGTTCTCTGTCCTGCTGCTTTCAAGACCAAATTAGAATCAGGCCCACACTGTAGGTCTATTGACAACTAATAAAATTCCCGGACAATTGATACTTATGACCACATTTGTGAAAAAACTGGATGGATAGATTTGATAGCTATGCAGGTTATATAAATGTATACTTCAAAAGAACAGCCCTCCAAGACGCAAAGGACTCATCAGCACAAATAAAGCATAAGGACAGTATTCCATGAAATCTCTTCTCACTCCCTGACACGGGCCTTTCTCAAAACCGTCCATTCCAAACAGAGGCCGATACTAAACTCAACATTATTATTGAATCGATCATAAATAATTTACCGATGTTTTTTTAAGTCACACTTATTTAATTCATAATCATTAGCAGTTAGTTTATTGGACATGCAAATATGCCTAAATAGTTCATTCAGAAATCACGTCTATTATTGATTATTAAATATAATTTTAATTAATTGATACAGGTCGAATACATATGTAATTAAAATGCTGTACTACTATTATTCGATTAATATCATCATTAATGAGAAATTAGCCAATTATTCGAAAAAAGTTTCTACTACTAGTAGGTAGATATTATATTAACGAGATCCAAGGACATCAATATTTTATTGATACGTGTGTTTTGCGTTGCCTACTCAACCCCGTTGCAACGCATAGTACATTTTCATGAATTGCACTTACGGTACCTCTATTGATCTATTTATTTATTGTTTACATATTAATTACTTTTTTATTCAATATTAGGCCATCGTTGCTTTCACATATAGTTGTACATCATGACACCAGTTGAACTCCCACTTCTCACCTTTGATTAGCCTGTTATTTCCATCATCCCATATCACTTTGGGAAGTGATAGCCGAGTGCCGTACGATACGAGCTCCGTATCTCTGTTCAATCAGAGATAAGCTGCGAAACTCCTGGGCACTCTTTGTAAGGGTGACCGATTGGATTGGCCAGCAAAAAAGACTCTGTTCTCTGCTGTAAAATCACTTCCCGGTGGTTCGGAACCCACCTAAAACTGTAGGTCCAACTCATCAATCACCATCATCCAATTCATTACCCACGCACAGGTCTCAGACCTATGTGGGCTTCATCCTCAGAATAAAAATATCATTCCATTCCCCTGTTGCCTGTTTCCACTCATTCCCATCTCTTACTTCATTACTTAATTTGCACACTCACAATTATCACTAGCCCATACTTTTTATTTGCCCCCACTTCACATTATTTCAGTACTTTACATTAAGAGTCTCTAAACACTTCACTTCTAGGCTTTTCAACAGCAGTTTGATCGCTTTAAAGTTCAGGTTTCATGGGAACTTTGAGCAGTTTCGTGATGCGATGTGATTTTAAGCTCGAATGGGTTTGTGGCCACGCTCTCAACTCATCTTCTTTTTAACATTCTCCTCCTCCTCCTCCCCCTTCTCCTTCCTCTTCTTCTCCTTCTCCTTCACCATCTTATTTTTCTTCTTCTTTCTTCCACATCCCATCTTGTCTTCATCGTCCTCTACTTCTAATTCTCAATTTTCTTCTTGTTTCTTTTCTTTCTTCTTCTTCTTCTTCATCATTATCATCATCATCAACTTCTTCTTCATCTTCTTTTTCTTCTTCTTCCTTTTTTATTCCACATCCCATCTTGTCCTCATCGTCCTTTACTTCTTCTCATTCTCCCTTTTCTTCTTGTTTCTCTTCTTTTCTTCTTCTTATTTTTGTTTTTTTCTTCTTCTACTCCTATTCCTACGTCTCGTCTTTTTCTTACTTCTACTTCCTCTCTCCTTCATATTCCCCAACTACTTTTGGTATCTCCTGTTCAACCTCACGAATGTACAGTGACACGCCCCCATCTTACCTCAACCATCCCAGTACTATTGCCTCGCCTCAACAACCAGCTCTTTATAAAACTGAATTCCCCGGACCCCCATCCAGGCCAATTCTCCTCACATTAGCTCTAAGTGCTTGCGCCGTAACAAAGGAAAGGACTCAGTGCTGGAGTTTCCATCCTTGGATAGGACAAGTTATCGGTGTTCGGTCCTCGATACTTGCTGCAGGGTTGACGATGACTTGGACTTATTAACGGCGGAAGTGCGCTCCGGGTCTTGTCACACTTCAACAGTTCCGGTCCATGACGTCATTCGTCAAGTTGCCTGCCATCCATTAACATTGTATTTTTCCTGCCGCACTCTCTTTACAACAGTAGAAGCTCGGTTATCCGGACTCCGTCCATCCGGATCTCTGTATCATCCGGATCTACTGCTGGACGAAAAAAGTAATAATATTGCCATAAGTTAGGGTATAAATGTAAATAAAGTACAGTAAAGATAATGTAAATAGTTTGTGTGTCTTAAAATATAATACTGTATTTTGTTTACTATTTCGTATTTGTGAAGATCAATACAAGAATGGGTGAGTTTAATTTTGTTTTTTATTACAATTTTGTTAATTTCTTGAATACTCTCCGTATTATCAGGATTTTCGATCATCCGGATTGCTTCCGGTCCCAGTTAAACGAGGTTCTATTGTACATGATAGATTAGTTACAAGCTAAACCTTCAACTTTCAATTAATTAATTCCCATTTCTAAAAATGTAGCACCAGGCTGCGTTGAACGATCGCCTTTATTTATGAGGAAATGAGCAAGAATTTAAGTGAAGAGCATAACATCAAAGAACATTATGGAGCACGATGTTATGACTAAATTATATTCTAATTGATGTCCGTCAAAGCATTCTATTATTAAAACAGTTCGGAATTTTCTCGGTCGATCAGTTTCAATATTTTACTTCGACTATCTATAGAGCCCAGAGAATGTTCTTAAGCCGCGTCTCCACCAACCGAACATGTCTGCCGAACATTGTTGGAGATTACAAAAAACGGACAAACATTAAACTTATGGGTCACCGAATATGTTCGTGAGTTCAATTGAAGTATTCGGTCTGTGAGCGAACAGTGACGACCAACAACAGGTTCCCGCCACTACCGATCATAATGTTCGAGAAGGCGTCCACTCCAAACCAACACCAAACAATGTTCGGCGACATCAGATGATTCCAATGAACAATGTTCGCCGAGCATGTTTGGTTGGTGGAGACGCGGCTTAAGTGATACATAGTTTTGAGTAAAATTGTGTTTGGTTGGAATATTATGATAATTTCTCTAGCTAGTTTTCTTCTTAGCATGAAGTAAGTATTCCAAGCATGGGGTTTGGGACATCATAGAATAGCGATTTTTTGTGTCCCTATGAACTTGTAGACGTCTGTAGTCTTATAGACAAAGATTTTTCTATGAACCTGTGTACTGAGACAATCTGAGACAACCTTTAGCTATGATTTTCATACACAAGTTTACCTTGCCCAGCTCCCTAGAACAGTAGGCTATGTGAACATCATTCTTGATAGGGTATTCAAATATGCTATACAGCTTTAACTCTCTTAAGATTTTTGTAGGACAGTATTGAAGCCGTAGGACTGTATATTATAAACATTATAGACTATGAACCTTGAAAATATTGGTTCAACTATAATTATCTAGTAAATGCTAGTGAATTAGTTAATCACAAAAAATTACTTCTACATTGCAACTTCACAGTGACAACCTCTGAACCGAATTCTCTAAATTCAGAGAAACAGATTATAGATTTGGAAACGGAAGTAGAATTGCAAAGTTGTTCCAGAATTTCATTTCTCAATTTAAAAGCATTTCCAGACATTTTATTGCGAAGCTGATTGTGAATAAAGGGCGAAACGTTGAGAGCGTTCTTGGTTCTTTCCTCGGGCGCGAGCTTATCATTCAACTGTTGTTTTATTCATGCCATTCAAATCACATGCTGTCTACTGTTGCCTATATGCCTCCTGTATTGTAGTATTCGTATAAGAGAAAACACATCCCACCTCTCTAATGAGAAACAAAAGTGTAGGTCAGATTAATTATAGGCTTTTAAGTGGCCCTAATAAATGTAAACGACTTTGAGTTACGTCCTATCTGTAGTGAAATTAATTAGGCATACAACGTCATCATCTCTTCTTCCTCCAATTCAGGTCTTGTTCTTGCTCTCTCTCAATCTCTATTATTTCCACTCTCTCTACCTCTCTCTGTTTTTTATGGCTTTTACACTCTCATTCTCGTCTCACTCCTACTCTTTCTCTCCTTCGCAACTTAACAGACTTCCCTTTCCCCACTGTACATAGAGCCAGACCATGCGTGTATTATTGTATGCACCGGAATAAATTAGCATATCATTTAGTAATCAGCCGCTCAGGTGAGTCGATTAACCAGCGTTTAAAAGGGCCTATCCAGCCAGCCGAAATGAAATTATACTTTTTTAAGCTGTAATTAATTTATCTTCCGATCCCGAATGAGTTTTATGGGTTCAGCATTCCATTTCCTGGTACCACTGATGTCGTGTCTAGGGTCCTTCAATTTTCGATTGTAGCCTGTGCTCGGACAGCTATTTACTGGAATAGTAAACAAATATGTCCCTGCATTTTCCCGTGTCCTCTTTAAAAGCCGTTGCTTTTATGTCTAGCCTGCTACTGTCTTTCTGAAAAGAGGCTAAGCAATAAAAATTTAATTTTTAAAACAAAAATAACAAGCTCACCAGGTTTAATTTTTGCAGGTTTTAATTTTCTCTTCTTTATATGTAGGCCTATGACTAAAATTATATTGTTTTATTTGATTTTTTTAAGCTATAAGTGAGAAGAAAAATCTTTAAATGTAGTTTTTCCTTGATGGCAGGTGCATTTTTTTATCATAAAAGTAGTGAGAACAAAATATGTTTCTGGCTATCCAATTGTCAACATGTTTGGTTCCATCCTTCTCCATATCCTCATCGATCAATTTCATTGTACTGAAGATCTTGAAATTGACCTGCACAGTCGTTTTTAGTCTACTATATAGTTCAGTTTTAGTGTAATAATTGAAAACGAAGTATGTAGCATGAGAACGAACAATTTTTTCGAGGCTTGAAATTTTTATTTATTTGTTCTTTGCCCAACGATGATCTATTAGGATAATTTAAATCAATTTATTGTATAATTACCATTAAAAAAAACGAAAAAATATTTTTATCCCTACTTTTTTCAAATTTTTTCTTAGGCCTATTACAGTGTAGTTTGAAGTACTAGTGGAAGTTGCAGCTCATTTCGAATCAGTTTATTTGTATAAATATGATTTTGATTCTGTAACTGATTATGAATTCTGAAGTGAGTCATGTATGACTTTGATCTTGAATCATTGCTGCGTTTTAGGGGATACGGGGAACTTGTCTCCCCTCTTCTAATTTTCGCTAGTGCTACCAACTGTTGGTGCTTTCACCTCTAAACCACCCTTTTTAGGCCTTCTAACGATGTTTCCATCCTTCTCCATATCATCATCGATCAATTTCATTGTGGCCTTGCACAATTGGAACCTTTTGTTGTTGGTTCCCCCTTATTTTACCCTTGGCTATGTTCTGTGCTGCAATGTATTGTCTGCCAAAGGAAGAAACTCCAACAGATAACACTTAGAGAGTGGAATCTCCTGTTGTTGAATGCACTTTGGAAGTTCTTGAAATACTTCATTCACCCGCTCTTTCTTCTTTGTGTCTTTCTCAGACTTCGAGTACGTCTGGAAAACTTAATCATCATTGAAAGTTGAACAATGTGTTTTTAGAATTACTTGATTTCAATATGAATGTATAAATGTCCGTGCTCATAGCTATTATGCTCATAATTATAGCTATTGATAGATTGATACAAAAATTGGATTCTCTATTTCTAAAATTATGTATATTTCTATTTCAAAATAATCTCTTCATTTTGTAAAGTTCCCGAATAGAAAACTATGATATTATGAAGTGGAAGAACCTGAAACCTTACAGCTAATATCTCAATCACAAAACAATCATGTCATATGCAACAATATTCTCTGCTTGTTGCTGAGTACTGGTCAGATTTCATCTGAAATAACATACATTTTGGAACAGAATTTAGTACTACTGAAATTTCATCTTCAAAGTTAATCTCTCAAAGTGTGATTGTTTTGCATATGTTTATAACTCGGAATAACATTGCTACTCTTGTCCTTTTTACAAAATTTATTCATATTACACTAAGTATAAAATTTATATTCTGGAGATCAATTCTGAATTATTTTTAGACATTACAGCGTAGAGTTGTTTACCAAAATTTGGTTGTTAAGTTTGAATGCACTCATTAGTAGTATTTGTATAATTAGTATTAGTAAATTAATAATTAAGTTAATTAATTAGTCTTAATTATTTCTAAACATATTAAGAATTGATTTACCAAAATTTGGCTGTTTCATTTGAATGCACTCATTAGTAGTATTTCTACTCCATAGTATAGCTACTCTCTATTATAGCTATCTGGTTCTCCGTAGTCAACCTGACAACTTTAATTTATTTTTCATCACTTATTATTATATTCTGAAGATCAATTCAATATGATTTCTAGACATATTGGTATTGACAATGAGCTTACTGATTGAAACTTCTCAATGTTCTAAAGATTAGAATTTCATAAACATAAGAATTTTCTATTACTAGAAAGTTTATTTCTAGAATAGTTCAATTTTGAAAGTCGATCACTCACAATATATCAGAAAGTGGGAAAACTAAGACTTTATTCAACTGCTGTGAGTGATAAATGCAGTAAGCTACAGGAGAATGCTTGTTTTAAGTGAGCCCCACTTTCATTCAAACTTCACTACAAGAAAGGAGGCTCTCAGTCTGTTTCTCTCTCATCACCCTCGCAGCACAGAATTCTCCATCCTGCTCTCCGCCCAGTAGTTTACTGACATCAGATAAAATCCAAACCACCCACGGGACTTGTCTAACAGATCTAAAATCTGGCATCATTTATCTCGATGCTCAGTCTTAAATCCGCCCTTTCCTGCATTCTAAGTTTGAAACAGTTTTAAGACCACAAAATTCCGTTCCAAACGAGTTGGGTCGTGATATTTGGATACTTATAGACCATTATAAATAAATTATTCGAATGCCATCTTCAACTTGGGTTGATAATGCTCATTCAGTATGTACGAATCACATCAAATCTATCAGAAGATTAATGTTATAACAGTACATGGCTGTTACAGATTCAAGGCGAACTGCACTCCTCGACGAATAATGACAGGGCTATTAGTATTAGGTTAAGAGTAACGCATTAGCGAGACTTGACTTAAGTGTATGCTCCTTAGTGAATTGTCATTTTCTCATAAGCTAGGCTAATTTATACTGCAGTTCTGAAGTCTTTGACATCAATATGAATAACAAAAACAGAATATTGTCGTTGTTTTTTCTAGAATTATTACAGTTATTTACTTTCTGTAGCCTATAGTCTAATCATCCAATAGATATCCTATCTCTTTTTTTGTCAGGTTGATTTAAAAATCGTGGTATAATATTTCATTATAGTCAATGGACGACATTGTTGATACTAGCCAACGTTCGTGTCTGTAGGCGGTCGTGATTTAAGACACGGGTTTTTGTTATGTACGTTACTGGATCAAAACTGAGAACTGAATAAAAATTAGAAAGCCATAATCTCAGACACTCTAGTTTCAGCTGTAATTCCCTAGAAAAACTTTAAATCGTCGTGTATGTTTCCATAGTATTTACATTATCCCTGTATTGATGTTTCTAAATCATAGAATTTGTTTCCAGTGTTCCAATATAACTTTGTACCACAGAGGCTTGCACTGGCTTATTACTAACTGTGCATAGGCTATTAGTACTAACTGTATTAGCTGATAAGGTTTTGTACTTATTTGTTATTTAATGTGTAGGCCTACTGTTTCATTATCTAGGCCACTATCTATCTTGGTTCCTAAATTGAACGCGTGAAGTGTGTACGATTCAGCTTTCAAGATTAGGCCTACATTTCCAGTAGCTACTTTGTAGTGCTTGTGTCCTTTTTATCTTGCTCCACCATTCCCTTTTACACCGTCCCTTCTGGAAGTAGCAGCAAGGGACTATTGAGTTAGGAATCAATCAGGGCGCCAATTAGGCCCACGTGGAGGGAGGAAACTCTTAACGAGAAAGAGTCTAATGTTTGGAGGGAGAGAGATAGGAAGTGACTGGAAGCGAAGATGCTGGGGACCATTTGGGAGGATAAAGAGAGAGAAATCCCTTTTTGTCTTGGAAGTCTTTGGGGAAAGATTTCTCTGGAAATGGGACAGGCTACGCCATGTTTCGTTATGATAATGGACAAGTTAGAAGAGGAAGTTTCCCATTTGGGTTAACAAGTACTTCGTACACTTCCCGATTCTTGAACCTGGTCTTTGGGAAGGCATTAGAATTATTATTTGAAAAAACATAATGTTGAAATTTGAAAAATTCAAACCTATGTAGTAATAAACACTAAAGCGTAACTAGGCTGGGCTCATTTAAACGATAATGATTTCATTCTTGCATAACTAACTGTTGAATGGGCTATACTGTGTTTAGCAATTTAAGGATTGTAACATCTTTCAAAAGCAACTCCAGCATGATTTTATTTTACTTTTAGGGAGGGATCATTCCTATCAGTATCTGAATAGTTGAAACTCCTTACTGTAAACTAAAGGAAAATATCTAAACATCATCCGGATAAAGACGTATATTATAAACTGAGTGAAAATTACATAACTCAATTTCTACAATCTTTTGACTCACATTTGTAGAAGGCTTATTTGAAAACGGCTTCTATTCAATATCTTCCCACTTGAGAGTGAAATTGATTTACGATAGCCTTAAATTAATATCAAAGAATTTTCTTTTACATTTTACTACAGTATTTACATTTCATTAGCGTAGCCGACGAAATAAACATATAAGTTAACATTTTTATGAGTAGAGTCACATATAGTAAGAGTGATGTCAAAGGGAAAAAATGATTACAGAAGGTGGTGAGGTGAGAATCGATTGTGGCGTAGCGGCTAGTGGAAGAGATTGACCTGCTTCGATTAGAATAGTTTGTTGGGGCTGGAAGGACCACATAATAGTGGGGTGTAATCTGCATTGAGTTGTCTATACACAGTAGCGTACGATGCGGCTTTTCACACAAATCTGATAGGTGCGGAAGGGGAGTGAGTTTGGAATTTCCTCGTTATAGTGGGCATACATGGCAAATAGCCGAGATTATTCAAGACCGCATTGCAAGCTGCATTATATCTCTCTTTGCTGAATTAGTGAAATATAAATTTCAGAGAGATTTACCTACAGATATTAACATAATATTATAATAGGCCTACTAGTCAAGTGATCAGGTAAGACGAGATATACCTTTGTCAGCTAGAAATATCAACAAGTTTAACCAAGTTATTACTTCGAAAACATTGTAACGAAGAGTAGAAAAAGTAATGAGTAATAGAGACCAATGAAGTATATACTATATAGTGAATAATACAGTCTTAATTCGCGTAGAATTGCTAAGTTCTAGGTTTTAGTTCGAGAAGAATTACAATATTTTAAATTCGTCAGTTTTTATCCTATCAGAATCACAATGTTATCAAGGTAACATTGTGGCAGAGTCACAATGACTGAGTCAATACAGAGCATTCTTATTGTGGCTTAATGTTTGTTTTTTTTTTTAAATTTGTAATCGACATTTATTTAATCACTTATTTGAAAATAATAAGCAGCTGATACGACAATTTACAACGTTCTTATACTTATTTGCGATGTCAAAGACATGAACATCCTTGTTTGGAACTAATAAGGTCTACTTGAAATAGAACCCTTGTATCCATTACCGGTTGTATTATGTTCTTTACTCTACCCATTCTACTAAAACAAAGGAAGCATCACAGAAGAAAAGTGTGTGCCTACCCCTACTCTGGGGCATAAGAGGGAACGTCGGCAGCTTTGATATCTCACTTCGCCATCTCAGGCTGCTTGGATGACTGCCATGCCACCTTTCCTCCACATTTCCCACAAATTCCTCCCTTCATCATTCCATTCCTACTTTGGAACTTCTTCGAAGACGGAAGTATGAACGGAAAAGAATAGGAAGTAAGAATAATGGAAACATTCACTGATGAAAAGAGGGTTGGAAAACTGCTGGGAAATCGGCCTCAAAGTGGCTCAGCCCTGCATTATTATTTTTTCATTCCCGCATCCATTCTTATTCTTATCCTTCCTCCTTCCCAGCCATACTCAACCTTCAACTCTGAATCATTTCAAAAATTGATTCGACGCACTTTCCGCTTTGCTAGTCTCATAAAAAAAGCACTTACAGCTACGTCAACAACATGATCGCATCAAACGTCATGAACCTGAACTCAAAGCCTCGTCTTCATGTTTGTTCATATTTTATTCGGATAGGATAGACTAAAAGAATGTCCTTACATAAAAGTATATCTTCTTTGTTTGAATTCTAACAATGATACTCTCAATAAATTACCTTGTGTCAACTTGTCAACTACTTGTGCCTAAGTTGATTTACAAAAACTTGTTATTGATTTACTTGTTATTTGATTTACAAAATGAATATCTGATTTGGCCTACTGAGGTCAAAGAGTTATTGTTGTACATGCGCTGCTTATAAAAAAGGACTATTATTTTCTAAGCAGAATGCAGGCTGGGAGATAGAGGTCTAAACTTCCCTAAAAATGAAAAATATCAACTTTTTAAAATAAAAGTTTTTTGTGATGTTTGTATGAGTCTGAGACCTATGCGAGTGTGATTAGGTGAATGATGATACAACACATGCTAGGCTTTACGGAAATCGAACCTATGACCACATGAGTAGCAGTCAGTTAGAGATAAGCGCCCTAACCACTAACCAGGGGCGTATTCAAGGGGGGGTCCCCGGGTCCGGGTCCGGACCCCCCCTCCACCCATTTCAGATGACTAAGCACTAGATAGAATGCTTTTTTGCTGTAGGAAAGGTTGTTGAGAATAATTCAAAACCAGTGATAATAATTCTGGTGAACAAAATTTAATCTAGACGGAATTAATATTACAATATTGGAGTGTTGAGAACTGAGCTGTTTAGTCTATCTTTATATGATACAGGAGAGAACTTTAATGTATGGTACATTATCGAGAAAGAGTGGGTTAGAATTTCATAACAAAACTGGGAGAAGTCATAAGTCTAGAAGAAAACCTATTATAGTAGCATAGCTCACAAATGTTGACATTGTGAATTCTTTTTCCATGATAAAATAACAAAATGATTTTATAGTCGTATGCATTGTATGTAGGTGGGACCCCCTTGAAAAATTTCTGGATACGCTTATGGCCCTAACTGATTACACGACTGCGGTCTTTTATAAATATATGCTCCAAAAAGGTGTGTTGCAATTTATTGCAGTTGAATTATAAGCAACTAGCATATCAAAATGTCGGTTTCATTTCATCTTTTTGTGATATTAAATGAAAAATAATTTGTAATTCCCGTTGAGTTTACTGTTGAAGACAACTTTCTATATTCGAAGGGTTGAAAAAAGTATGGTTAGAACAGCTTCCAGACTACTTTATCCAGTACTTCTTCATTATAATAATGCCGTACTATATATTTATTATTTGTGACGTTCGTGAAGGTTACGAATGTCGGAAATCCTCTTCATAGGACTTGGAGCGCATAAAGACGGGAGAAAGAATTTCATTACTCAGTTCCCCACGGCTGTTCTGCACTTCGATTTCGGGGGATTGGCTGCAGAAGAAATTGGATATCCAAAGCTGCTTGCACAGACGAATAACCTTTCGAGGTGAAATGGGAAGGGAAATGTTACATCAGACTGTCGATTTTCCTTCTTCTCTGCTCCTGACTTTATAGAAGAACAATTTATACCGCAAGAGTGCACTAGTGTAACATTACTAACATTAAAACGTCAAGCCGCCAACAGAACCCCATTAACTGAGAAAACGCATTAATGTTGGCACAGCATTGATTGCATAATTTGAGTAGTGCTGGCAACACTCGGAAAATTGAAATAGAGCGACGTTGCCAAATTGCTGCTCTTCTACCTACGCAAGATAATCACAATGAAACGTTGGGGTTTGCGAAGAGTTGAAATGGTTCACGTTATTGTTTTGCTCAATAATAGAGACGCTTTCCACTGATTGCTCTCATATTGACTTTCATTACTTGAAAAACTTGAACTTTTATCACATATTAAACTGAATTCTTTGAACTCGACTTTTCATTACTTAAAACTGAATTCTTCTAATTTATATTACATGTGTGGATAGAATAAGGCTATATCACTTATTAGAAATTTGGCGGGCCGCTTAGCGCAGTTGGTTGGGGCGTCACAGCTGAATTGCTGTCGTTTCAGCGGTCGTGGGTTCGAATCCCGCTCCATTGTCTGGCATCTATTTGTGTTATCATTACCCACGCACAAGTCTCGGACTCATGTGGGCATCATTAGCAATAAAAAAGTTAATTTATATCAGCTTATCTAAATTCTTCTTATAGCTATCTTCAGCCTGTTGAGGCTGTTTACAGTTGTTGCCACTCATTGTAGGATACAGCAGATTTAGTAGTCTTAAATTTAATTCAAATAGGTATTCTGTCAACATTCCAGTTCGATTAACCAACAATCCTGAGCCATGATATGCAAAGCTGTCAAGTAACAGCCCCAAATGAGTTCCACATTTTCAATTTTTCGTGAGCTGTGAGTTCCATAGTTCCACCTGAGTACTTAGTTTCAGTTAGACTCTCACTTTAGTCTAACTCAATTTCACATAGACTCATAGATTCAGAAGAGCAAAATGATTACCAACTAGATATTCATGAACCGTTGATCTCGTCAACATCATCCATAGTACCTCAAGCATAAGCTATGAATATTTTAGGCTTTAATTCAGTGAAGAAAGCAGAAGCATATCCTAATTATATTAAAATATGAGAAATCGCGAATTAAATTATTGTTAAATTGCTAGAGCGAAAAACATGACACGAAAAATTTAATGATAGGCCTATCAGTGCTCTTGTCTTTTACATATCTAGTTATATTAAGCTTTATCTTATATCTATACAGTAGCTCTAATTTTTCTACATGTGATATCTGCATTCGACATTTAATATTTTTCTACAACTGATAATTTTTTGGAAGACTGATTCTAAAAATATGTATAACATCTAAAGGAAAGAGACTTCTTATAGCCTATTGAATAAAGTGCTCCCGAGATTCCTATCGAATCGACAACTGTGGCTCGCGAAAAAGATCTGCTGGACAAAGTTGTACGAGCTGTTGTGATGTGTAGGGAAGAGAGAATAAACACGACGAGCAAACGATTTGAAAAAGGAGGGAGTGTTTTGGGTTTGAGGGTCAGCGAGTGGGGAAGAGAATCGAACACAAGGCTGGCTTCCCGCAGTTGATTAATGTCTGCACTCGCCTCCTAATTATTGTAATCGTGTACGTGTGTATGCTACTGCGCTCTCTCACACACTCACTTTTCTCATTCTAACTCTCTCACACCCATACCACCTTCTCATCAAACGCGTGGGTTCTTTGCAGATCCAGTGATAGGTCCACATTTGTGGTTTTTTACAACAAGCGTTTCTCGTTTATTCCATCAGCTAAATTTTGAAATTCTTTATTTTTCCCTCATGTTTTCTTTCCTGAAGTCAAATCCATTGCATAGCTTGTTATTTTAACCGTGGAACTTGGTAAAAAATCATTGAACCACATATTCATGTATTCTTAGTCACCTTACGCTGTAGTAGTTGACAGTAGCTTACTTACGAATTTAGGTGTATATTTTGTATGCCACAACTATAGCAGAACGGCTCCAGATGCGGACTGCTCTTATTCCAGCTGAATCACACACAGAAAAGGATAGCAGAATTGTTGGCCATGGCTAAATTTTTTTTTTTTCAATTTCAATTTATTTAACACACCAAAAACATACACAAATTACAAAAAAAAAACAATAGCAAAAATAACAATAACATACAATTACAAATATAGGTGGCTTCATTGTGGGGTGTGCAGGAAAACAATACTTATCCAACTATGGCAAAGCCATGTATTAGGATAAGCGAAATAGTAGATGAAAAAGGAAGAGGAGTTTGAAAAAGGAGAACGAAATTGGTATGAGTAAGGGAGAAAGTCAGAAGGAAGGAAAAAAGCAAACGAGTCCACTGTTCAAAAGCACCCATATCGAACAACACTGAAACACGCTCCGGAAGATAACAGGCTAACAACAATTAAAAAAAAAAAATAATAATAAATAAATAAAATAAAAATAAACCATTAAATGAATGGAAGCTTTCTTTAGATCGGAATACCTTTCTATAATGGAGCACCCTTTAAATATTGTTACGGGTTCTATGTCTAAAATAACGCTGGCAACACTTAAATTTATCACTTGCACTTTATTAACACAAATAATCTGCAACTCACACTGTTCAGTAATTTCTTACAGAAAAAATAAGCAATTAAAAACAGATAAAACGATATTGTTCAATTGATAATGAGTTTTCAATTACCATACAAAAATCAATCACTAAATGTCAAAAGGCCGATCTAATATTAAATAATAACTGTACAATAAACTGTCCAATAATATTCAAAAAGAAACGTCGAGGAAGAACTATCAACTTACGTGGCACAAGTCTGTAATACAGTAATAGGTAAAAGAATTATCACTATAGAACTGTCAAAAGAATTATCACTACGGACAACGAAAGTTCGTTACATGGTTTGTAAAAGCGTCAACAGGATTGCATTGTCCGAATAAACGGGAACTGTCACTACTGCTACTTATCAACGGAGAACAACAACTGAACTACTTGTTTATCACGACGAATTTCAAACAAGACTGAACTAATTTACAAAAGTCTTCCTCTATTTATATAATTTTCCATAATTGAAATATCTCTCGATTTTTCCATCAACTTCTGCCGAATTCTAAAATAAACAATGAAAGACCTTCACACCTTCCACAATATTCGATAAGACTCCATTAATTTCTAATCAAACAACTAGAACATTCTACAAAGGTCCAAGTGAACACCATAAAAGTGTCAAAAGCAGAGTAATTAATTGCTTAGAAGTAAACATTTACATAGCAGATAACACCGAGAACCACTGTTTCTTCTTTCTGTTTTCAATTCTCACTACAATATATTGATGCTCCTACTACGTTCAATGATTACTGTTAAGTTTATGGAAGAAGTAAATTCTTCAAATCGAACATCAATTTTCAAGTACGCGGTACGTAGCTTATTCTACACCTACAACCTCATTCTATTTAACTTTTTAAGTGAATTCAACGACTTGCAGTCAAATTTTTATTAAGAATAAGTAGAATTTACTTACTTGGAGATCCATTTTCAGAGGCCTCTGAAAATGGATCTCCAACATTCGAAAACGTTCGGCCTACAGATTAAATTCGACTTATTCTTAATAAAAATTTGACTGCAAGTCGTTGAATTCACTTGGAAAGTTAATATTAACATCGCAGTTCGTCATGGAACAAGAAATCCAGGAATCTCATTCTATTATTGCTAACTATTTGTGCAGGCTCTACAAGCGATAATCTACGATAGCATTTTCCTGCTCTCAAAAGCGTACTAAAGAGGTATAAAACTATACTGTTATGCATCCTGCCAAGAAAAATAAAACTTCATTATACTAAAAACTAGAAGTATAAAGTAAGGCTGTACTGTATAAAACTGTATTGAAGCTAATTCAATGTTCTCGTTTATTCCGTTTGATACCCAAGTCACTATTTATATAAATACTATTTGTCTATACATCTAGAATGTATGATACAGACTTTTTGAATACTATTAACTTATCCTGTATTGATCAAGTTATTAATTTTTTTTGTAGGATGGTTGGCCGAGGAGGGCGCGTGAAGCTGACCGAAGTGAATCCGCACCTGGTGTGTGTTCTGTGCAGGGGTTACCTCATCGACGCCACCACCATCACAGAGTGCCTACACTCCTGTAAGTACCCTGCTTCCTACTTTCTATCAATCAGTATGTTGACGACACTTCACTTTTTTTTATTACGAATGACAACAGCAAAGTTTACATAAAATCTCCTTTTAGAATAGTTAAGTTCACATTAGGAATTCATGAACAATTTATCGTTTTAATATTGCACTTTTGAAGATTTGTACTGTGGACCATCACCCCTACCAGCCCAATTTATAATTCGTGTTTAGAAAATGTTCATGAAAATAAAGAAAACTGTAAAGAAAGATACTTCTTCGATATTAAAATGATAAATTGTTCATGAATTCCTAATGTGAACTTATCTATTCTAAAAGGAAAAATATAAAATTATATACAAATTGTTATCGAATCGTTATTAAGTTGCTTGTGTAATTGTGGTTGCAGTAACTTCAACCATCTCCAAGAATAATGACAGAAAATTTTCAAAATTATAACTCTTAGTGCATGTTTTGTTGATCAAATCAGCTGTAAAAGATTCAAGAGTGCGTGGTGGAACGTAGGAATGAAAGTTGTGAGCTTACTATAAAATTATGATTAGCCCAATGTAACCGTTGTTTCATTTCAAAAATAGTGAAAACTGCAAAAAAACGACACTTCATCGCAAAACTACAAATTGTTATGGAATCGTTATCCCAACGGTATGAGTATACGCGTAGCCAGAAATTTCTCAGGGGAGGTGGGTCCGTCAGCCAGAATATCCCCTCCCTCACAACCAGCAGATATACTACCCAAGATAATATTCTTGACTTCATTGTAAGGACAAGTCCAGGGGTCCTACCCGGGGAAAAAAATAAAAAATAACCATTTTAAAAATGTAAATTGAGCGTTTATACACATAAATTATTTTATCGCTCATTATAGTTGTAAGTGAATACTATCTAGTAAAACCTTGGCTTGAGTCGTCACCAATAGGGGGAGAATTCGGACCCGGCGTACCCACTGCTTCTCACACAGGTCTAATTCACTTGGAATTTCGTAGCTTCAATTCATCAACTCAAACTTGTCACAATGATTACATAGATTTGTATAATGTATGGACCGATTGGACGCTAGGCGGATACCTCAAAGTATCAAGGAGGTGTCCTATGTGACAACGATATAATTATACGACTCTCCCGTTCGAAAGGGTGGCCCAGGTGTCCTCCCCCGGAAAGAAATTTAAAAAATAACCTCTTTAAAATCGCATATTGAGCGTGGGTGGGGGCGGGGGGTCCGGACCTGGGGAATCCCTCTTGGCTACGCCCCTGGATGTGAGTTTTTTGTGTAATTATGTGTTTGCAGTAGCCTACCAATTATTCAATGTTTAACTTTCTTTGTAGTGGCGAAGTTGATATTGTGGAAGATCTCCATAATGAACAGAAAGACTTGAAGTTATCATAACCCTATCAATTAAAAACCGTGAGATAATAGTTTCTGTTGTTACACCATTATCAATCTCAAACCAGCTAAAAATTTATAGTACAGAGTAGCTTAATATACTTTTACGGGTTCTATCTCTAAAATATCGCTGGCAATACTTAAATATATCACTCGCACAAATTTACAGTATTTACACAAATAATCCACAACACGCACTGATCAGTAATGTCTTACACAGAATAATGTAATCGGAAGTAGATAAATCAATAATGTCACCAAAAAATATTTTGCTATACTATGGTACAAAAATCAATCACTAAATGTCAAAAGGCCAATCTAATATTAAATAACAACTGTTCAACAATTCAAGGAGAAGCGTCTAATACATAATAGTTGAAACTCCACAAGCACTTACGAGTAACTGTATATACTGTCAAGTAAGCCTGAATAATCTCACAAAATACTGTGATTAACACTGTAACAACAGACGTTTGTTTATCACGGTCTGTATAAGCGCTCACTGGTAAACAGGAACTGTCACTTCTCACATTATCGCATTAAAGATCGAATCACAACTGAACTCAACTTTTACGAAAATCTCTCCTATAGATTTTTCCAGAAAGAACTAGATATGAACTAGATATCTCTCCATCTTTCTATCGAATTCTAAAATAAACAAATGAGACAATCTACAATATTCGATAAGATTCCATGACATTCTAATTAAACATTCTAACGATAAACTGCAAGGCAAAGAGGGTGTGGGGATAGTTCAATACGCTGATAAACGGAAGTTGATATTGACACAGCAGATAACACCGAAAATCACTGTTCTTTTTTTCTCCTTTGCCTTTTTCACAACAATACTAAACACAGAATGATACCACTGGCTGCAGGAGAAGAGGCACTTGGTGTAACAACCGAAACTAGTATCTCACAGTTTTCAATAAATAGGATTGTGGCAACTTTAAGTCTTTTTATTCATGATTCAATTTTTATACAAATGTTTATTCAAACTACTCCTTACTAAGATAAGAACTCAGTGTCACGCACAGGTTTTTTAACCCACGTGACACCTAATTTCTAACGAATAACATAATATGTACCTACTTTAAAAATAACTTCAATCTATTCCGTCTAGTTTGAGTACATTAAACTTCAACATTGTGCCTGATCTGATGGGGCGTTGGCTGGTGCTTTGGCTGGTGCTCAGAATGTTTCGCTACCAGCATTCGAATCAAGCAAAAGCATCCGTGGATCGCCGAATGTGAACATTCCAAAAGTGCTCAAGTTCTCTGCTTTCAAGTCCTGTCTCCCTCCGATTGCGTGCTTTGCAAATTGAACGCGTCGCACAGTTGGCAGTTCGCGTTTGAGAGTGTGAGAGAGCAAAATAGTGTGAGAGAGGTGGAGTTGTTCTCTGACTTGAAAACCAGTGAACTCCCGCACAGCATTTGCGCCTGCTAGGGAACAACTCTCATGGGGAAAGACTAAATACTGTACGTGTAGCCTACGTACGCTCACTTGAAACTAATCACCTGCTACTCGGTGACGTCTCTCTCACTCAATCATCCTCTTTTTCTTGTTATCCTTCTCCCTCTACAACATATCTCTGCTCCTTAGAGCGGACTTATAGCAACACTTTGCTCTTTCATGTTTGATGCTGGATGTGCTTGAGCTCTCAGTTTTGAGGTTACTATTTCAGGAAGCCACTGAGTTTATTGAAGCTTATAATGACATAGTAATGAAATTCATTCGATGCAATCTACAAGTTCAATTTGTTGTTCATAAAGTTGTAGGCTTATCCTAGAAATAAGCTTAGAATAATACTAATACAGTCTGCTATAATTCGATATTTCTATCAGTTCAAACACATTCACATGAACCATATTAGTTGTATTCTTCTATTTTTCATCAGCGTCATATTTTTTTTTCTTCTTTTAATGCTTTTTATTTTCCCTTTTAATAATTTTTTTCAACAATTAAATCCTCTTTTGCATCATTCCCAAACATAAAATATACCTAATTTATTATCAATGCACAGTTATTTCACACAATTTTTCCAACATGTTTCCTGTCCACTTATAGCTGAATAAACTGATCTTGCACCTTCCCATCAACGAACCCAGCTGCGGGTTCAGGTAAAACGTAGGGAAAATAACGTGCAGGCAACAACTCCAAATTAATATCAATAACCGTAGACCTTCCGACTTTCGAGCCACAAAAGGGGCACATATACAATTCTCTTCATTTAAAGATAATGTTTAATACCTGACAATTATTTTATGGGACCCTCTAATATTATAAAACTTTGTAGTGTTGATGAGTTACTTATAATTAGTTAGGCAAAATATTGAATAATACCTGCTAAAGTCTGTAACTTCTGTACAGCTATTAAAATATTCTGCATATAAAATTATGAATTTTATAAATTTTATGAATTTTAATCAATTTTATGAACTTTTTAACTGTTAGCTTATCCCACATCACAAGGAAAAGTAATTAAATTCTAAATTAGATTAGATGTAATTTCTAAACTGATAGTTTTAAAGTCTACAGGGTTGAGCTACTGGTTAATGACATTTCAAGGAAAAGGGTTTGGTGGGTAGATATAGTCTATTCGAAAGCACTGTTTTCATGCAAAAATCGAGAGTTGAGTGCAAAAGGGCCTCTTTTCGGGATTTACACGAAATTCCCTGGGCAAATCGCTCCAACATAATAATTGGCTGATACAATACTTTTGCCTATGGTATTCGCTACACCTCCCAAATAGTTTCAATTAGAGTTCCAAGTAAACAGCATAGTGTAAATGAATATATGAACTATGACTACTAGAGGCTACTGGGTGCCTTTCTTGCAATGATTTAGTGTGGACACTGACACAGACTATATTATACGTCTTCTGTAGTCTACAGCCTGCCACACACTAAACACTCAAAACCGGTACTTCTGGATTCTCACAGACCTGGCGTCTGCTTTGCCGCCGTCTATTATGTTGTAGACATATACTGTAGCAGAATACATGAAGACACTACTACTCTCAGACAAACTCAAAATCATAAATCTTTTTAACGACATACGAGAGTCTATCACTGGAAGTTACACTACAGTACTTTCTTCTGGAATGGGACCTTTTATCACTTTTGTACTACCAATTCGAAATTTGAGAGTTAAAATTCCTTAATAAATTTCTTTTTTAGTATAGAAAACAATAAATAGTGGATTAGTATCTAGCACTGAAAACCCTTATATATAAATATAGTTGTTAATCATAGATTAGCACAGAAGAATACTGGGAAGAAATACTTCAAAATAGAAAATTGATCAGAGTCTATGTTGTGGCCTAGCTTCAATCAATCAGTTTATTTTCCACAACAGATTTTTGCCTTTTTATAAAAGTATGTCACATTTATGTAAACTGTTCATTAATCAGGCCTACTAGACAATAGTCACTATACAATTAAAAAAGGAAATCTTTACAGATTATAGGAATTTATCTTCTTCAATAAACCTTTAATAGGTCATCATTAATATGTTGATATAAGTCATTAATACATTTCAATATAAGAAATTCGTACGTATTAACCTATCGTTAATGCGTATACCTTTAATAACAAACATCATTCTTTAATATGCATATGTATCTGTATAGAGATCCTAAGCATGTGTGTGGGAATGAATCGAGTAATACAGATCTTGTCACAACCACTAAACTAGTAGTTCTGTGAGCAGTAGAATTCACTCGCCCAACTTTACTCACTCAAGGGGGGATGATATTTTCAAAAAAAAAGCTCAAGAGCTCTTTCAACTTAATTTTTATGAACTAATTTTCATTGAGGATAGAAAACGCAAAAATCAATATTTTAAAAGTCCAAATATCCCTATAAACCCACCCTATGTGGTTGTGACAAAATCTGTTGTTACTGATTGCTACTACAATATCACTTATAAGTGAATGAATCTTTTCATGAGAACATAAATTCAGGAAATGTTGTTTTGATTTTTCATATTGTCAGGAAATGATGTTTTGATCTACTGAATAAGCTTCAGATTCATGACTTTTATTTTGTTGAAGGTGTTGACGGTTTTTGTTGATGGTGTTACGCAATAATAGATTTGGAATACAGTCAAAAAACGGAAGAAATGCGAAAGAAGAGTCCGAAACAGAAGTTGTTAGCCTAAATCACAGTATGGAATTCGAAATACTATGCGTCTGTATAAATTAGTTTGAATGAATCTCAGTGGCTCATGTAATTTATACAATAATTCAATACTCACCACTGATTTAAGATTGGTGCGACCCTAGAGGACAGAGTATACAATAAGAACAAAAACCACAGGGCACCTCAATCTATGCTTCGTGGGTAGGAGTTTTATTAGCAATAAAATAGCAATTCAGTTGCTAAATCGTTTAGCATCGATAAGATTTGTATGAAACTCTATCACCAATTCAGTTTTCAAATCAACAACAAATCTCCCTTGTTAACAGGAGTTCGAAGCATAAATAAGCTCAATGTAGACAAAGAATTTCGGTGAATTGATTAACAGAAATAAACTAAACATAACATGCTGTCCAAGTTCGAATTGCATTCCTGTCAACCTTGCTTGTAGGCCTATTGCTGTGAATTGGTTTTGTTTGTCAAAAGTTTATTTTGGCACCTGATTTTATCTCTGGTTTTCTCTATCCTTCGCGTTCTCTCTCCTTCTCTCACACTTTGCCTCTCTCCCTCAATCAAACTCAATCACACTCACTCACTCTTTCATTCATATTTTCTTCTTTCTCACTCAATCTCGTATCCATCCATTTTCCATTTATTAGCCTCATCCCTATAACCTTGTTTCTTTCTCTCTCCCACTCTTTTTTCTCTCATTTATTATTGTCCTTTGCTATCTCTCTTCCTCATTTCCTCTCGTTCTCTATCCACTGAACATTTTTTGTGAACTCTTCAGTCTTTGGGACATCGACCTTGTGACTCCTGTCAAGGCCTCACTTTAAACTTAGTACAGTGTGCTTCTGTTTCCCTTTCCCCCCCCCCCCTCTCATCACCTACTCATCCCTCACTATTATCACTTAGCTTACATTAAATCCACGTTCCATCCATGTACATGTCCACACTGCCCAGTGACGTCACAATGCTGTCATCCTTTTGTCATTCTGCACTGCTTTACGCTGTTCTCGTATCTGTCACATGCAACAAGACTGTTCTGGCCTGTGCCATCAAGTAGCGTGTCCGATTTGATGTCAACCCCGATAACTCTCCATACTGGTGATGCCCTTTGTTGGTCGAATGGGGACGCTACTTTGTTACATTGCTGAAATGTGAATTCAACACTGGAGTTTGTTACACTTACTAGGTACCAGTAGAAAGGGTATCTCTCCACTCATATAAGAAACAAGTTGTACAGTGGCTCATCGAGATTGGGAGGGAAGGAGTTAAAGTTATTCTCCAATCAATGTATGCAGAATAGATCCAGTTCATTTTAATTACCTAGCATATACATTCAAACATGCAAGGAGAAAACTATCAAATTATAAATATTGAGTTTTTAAGTTATCTAGGGTACAAAGAGTTTTTTCATATTGTATTTTTCTTTGAAAATGTTAGTTGTATTTAACTGTGATTTATGATTATCTAGACACATGACTCCAACCCTTGCTCAAGCACAGGATTTTCCTATGTGAGCAGGTAATTTCCATAATGATGTTGAATAACAATGTTTGTTAAATTGCAGAGAAAATGTCTTTAAAAGTGTGCAATTTTTGTTGTATTGATGATTTTTTGAAATAAATGTTTTTCTATTCTATTGTTTAAATTCCTTTTCTCCTAATTCGTCTTAATTGTTATCAGCCTGCTGATTTAATTTGATTTTCTTTGTAATGTAGTGAATTAAAATGAACTGCACTATTTATAAGCTTTGTATGTGAGCTTCATTTCTTAAGTAATAGAATTTCTTTCAATTACATTATCATCTTCGATTTTGTTTCAGTTTGCCGGAGCTGCATAATTCTATATCTTGAAACGAAAAGCTACTGTCCAATATGCGAAGTACAAATTCACAAGACGAAGCCCTACCTCAACTTGAAGTAAGTTGAAAACTAATTTTTTTTTGTTTCAAGAGTATTTTACTAAAGTATATTTTACAGCAGAAGGTAGACTACACGTAACAGGTATATTTTGAATCATATCGGTAGTCTCTGAATCTATTCTTTCCAATTAAAACGGCAATTAGATTTATTACTTGCATGCAGACTAAAAAAATATTTTTTTATTTCGTAAGATCGCAATCGATTGCGTGATCGCTTGTACTATTATATGATAATTTTTTCACTTGCTGCCTTGAGAGAAAGGGCGCCAATGTGAAATAGTGGATAAAGAAGCAAGAGAGAAAGCGAGTGAGCAAGGAAGTGGGATGAGGAGTAAGAAAGAAAAATAGTGGTTGGGTGGTGTGATTTAGAGGAGAGGAGCGGGATATTATTTATCGAACAAGTGAAGGCTGTTGCAGTTGCAAAGACAATTTTGAATTCGTCGAGCAGCGGTGGAGGGTTCGTAGTCCAACTCAGACAGCGTCCCGTGCTGGATTTGTGCGGATAAGGGTCGGAGTGCAGCGGACGCTAACGGTGTGTGAAAAAGAGGAGGATATTTAGGATAGAAAGGAGACGAAGTTAGAAAAAAGAAGGGAGAGGGTCGCTTGTGTTCTGCTAACGCGATTTCGGATCCTCTCCTCCGCACCATCCTTCATCAGTACTTTTTCTTATACTTATTTTTCTTTTACTCCTATTTTCTTTTTTCTTCTATGGTTCTTTTTCTTATTTCGCTCCCGAATCAAAAAAGACACCTTTCTTCTGACGGCGTCTTAATCTTCTCCATGGAGATGAAATAAAATACGGGATTACCTTTGAAATTACCATAACAATACGTATTACGTATTGCGTATACGTATACGTACGCTGAGTAAGATAATAATTTTAATGGACTAAAATATCCCGCTGTTACATTGAAAATTACTAAGCCCTACAAATGACTGTCCATCACCAATTTTTATTTTTTAAAATGATTGCCACTTATTAGGCCTAGTATGCATGTATTTTACAGTGGAAGGTTGGCTTTTTACTTTAGTGAATACAATCAAGTCTCAGTAGAAATTATATTCAGAAGTTTAGTCTCTGATTTATTTCTTTTATATGTTTATAATTGTTCAATTGCGATTTGTTTCATATAATCCAGGTAGATTTAATCATCATTCAATATAATAAAGTCCATTATTTGTGTCTACTCTATCTGTTTGTTGATGTATTTCTGTTGTTTTTATTTGATTTGTTGATGTATTTTTCTCTACTGATGATTTTTATTGAGAAGTTAGCACTTGTGGGAAAAGATGATACAAATATAACTAAACCACCATTGAACTACAAGCTTTTTCTATCGTATAGCAACAAAGTCAGGTCAGGAGAGCTATTGGTTTGAACAACAGGAATCGGCCCCTAATTAATTATTTACCGTAATAGTCACTTATGGTAACCACTGCACAACTGTGTCTCTCTTCCAACAAGTAAATTCTGGTGCACTTTTTATTTATCCGTCTTCTTCAGATTTTATGTGGCATTGTATTGGTACACAAAAACAACATTTTCTCATTTCATTTTGAATTGTCTGATTATTTAAATATTAGGAATTGAAATAAGTGTGATACGAATTTTTCTTTCACTCTCTCTTTCTCTACGAAATGAAGTTATCGCATAGTAGTCCGGTTTAGCACGCTTTTTTCTATGTGGTTCATTTTGAGTATTTGGTTGATTTTTCTCAAGCCTGCTATTTTTGTTGTTGATCCTTGGGCCTGTTCGTTAATGGTTCATTTACTTCATTTGTCGTAGTTTTTAATCCTGAGTAATTTAATTTAAGTTCAATCTAATAATCTCGATTATCTAGTCAATCTCAATCTCTTCGGTATTTAGAGAAATACTTTTTAGTTTCATAGGGGATTCTGGTCTTACGAAAGTTTAGATTATCTATTGATGAACTGCAAGACTCCAATAAATAACCACACTTCGGTTAGTTGGGGTATATTATTTATCCGCTTACATCAGCCTAATTTCAAAGAGATTAAAAATAGTTGATAATGAAAAATTACTACGAAATAGAGAATTTAAATTATCTGTAGCGTTGTAATGTGATTGAAAAATTAGTAGCATTGACTAATTCATGTTAGGATGCATTGTCCAATGTTAGATTCAACCAATAGTCTTAATGCGACGGATCATCCCATCCTGTGGCCACAAATTGTAATTAATGGTCGAGGGGACTGGGATTTTCCAACAAGGGCCTTACACCCTTCCCTACTTGGTGAGGTTACTTTGGCAGCACTACCTAATTGCCATCTGCTATTCCAATACTCTTAACACACCTGTGCTAAAGAAATTTTTTAATTCTTCTTCTTTTTCTTTTTCTCCTTCTTCTTCCTCTTCTTTTTCTTCTTATTCTTTTTCTCCTTCTTTTTCTTCTTCTTCTTCGCTTTTCTCCTTTTTCTTTTTCTTCTTCTTCTTCTTCTTCTTCTCCTCCTTTTTCTTCCTCTTCTTTTTCTTCTTCTTCTCCTTTTTCTCCTTCCTCTTCTTTTTCTACTTCTTTTTCTTCTTCTTCCACTTCTTTTTCCCTTTCTTCTTTTTCTTCTGCTTCTTCCACTTTTTCTTTTTCTTCATCTTCCTCTTCTTTTTCTTCTTCTTCTTTTTCTTCTTCTTCTTCTTTTTCTTCTTCTTCTTTTTCCTCTTCTTTTTATTCTTCTTCTTTTTCTTCCTCTTCTTTTTCTTCTTCTTATTTTTTCTTCTTTTTCTGCTTCTTCCACTTCTTCTTCTTCTTCTTCTTCTTCTTCTTCTTCTTCTTCTTCTTCTTCTTCTTCTTCTTCTTCTTCCTCTTCTTTTTCTTCTTCTTTTCTTCCTCTTCTTCTTTTTCTTCTTTTTCTCCTCTTCTTCTTCTTCTTATTTTACTTCTTCTTTTCCCTCTTTTTCTTCTTCCTTTTCTTCTTCTTTTTCTTATTTTCTTCCTCTTCTTATCCTTTTTCTCCTTTTTCTTCCTCTTCCTCTTCTTCTTCTTCTTCTTTTTCTTCTTCTTCTTTTTCTTCTTCTCTGACTTATCCTTCTTCCCCTTCTTCTTCTTTTTCTCCTCTTTCTTCTTCTCCTTCGTCTTCTTCATCTTCTCCTCTTCCTTCTCTTTGTTCTTCCCCTTCTTCTTCTTTTCTCTCTCTCTTTCTCTCTATCCTATCCTCCCACCCTCTCTCTCTGAATGAACAATGAAAAATAAACTTTTTGTTTCAAAACAGCAGATCATCAAATCATAAGTTGAAATGTGAAAATTTTCAGCTCACCGATCCCTATATTAAAGCAATGGCAAAAATTGAAACTTTGATCGTTCATTGCTCATGTCCACTTTGATGACTTTTTTCAAAATGTAAGACCTTATCAAACATCTACTCGATGAGATCTTTCAAATGAGACGTGAATGAACGAAATCGGTCGAGAAACCACCGAGGAGTTGTCATCACAAAAAAACATGTTCGCCTATTTTATAAAGATTCGAATGTTGTTACATTGTAGAAATTATCCTGGTCAGATTCTTCACAAAATCATCTATAATTAATTTTTTAATAATTTATTAATTAATTTTTTAATTTATTTATTTAATTATTTAATTTATCATCTATCATTAAGGCTTCGGGATCTGTGGGGGGTCCACATTTATTTTCTACCTGAAGTTAGACGAAGCAACAGGTTGATGGGATCGGAAAGGGTTGTCCTATTGTTTGTAAAGATGGAAATATTCCTTCCGTCATCCTCTTTGTATTGTTCTATAATAGTTTGAGAGTTTGACCAATTTGTTGATTTTGAGCCTTCCTTGATGGTGTTGACTATAGAGCACACATTTTGGAGTAGATATTTTGTGGAGTTGTGAGACAAAACCAGTTGTGTAATCACTGTAACTTGTAAGTATTTCAATGTCCTTTCAGGTTCTATGGAATGGATAGGTAGGAGAAGAAAAATAGTCTACTAAGAATAGTTCACAAAAAAGAAAAGCTTCATCCAGTAGCATAGCGATTTGGTGGGGTCTGGGGGGTATTCCATACCCCCCATGGTGAGGGGTGTCCGGGGGTCCTCCTCACGGAAAATTTTGATAAATAGTCCCTCTAAAATCGTATTTCAAGAGATTTTAGGCTCATATCTAGAAGAGCTTAAATCCATTCATTTTAGTCCACATTGGGGAACATTTTTTCAATTTTCTATGTTGAGAGCTTCATTTGAGGCTTAAAAACAGTAATTTTATACAAGTATTTATTAAAATTAAGATTATAAATTGGGTAGTGAAAGCTCAATAATTCATTGCTTTTATGAATCGTTTGCCTAAGAGCCCACTTATTGTTATTGTTAGCTCATTAATTTATTATTAACTGTGAACAAATTTTAATGTATAAAATCTAAAAAATACTACTTTTATAAAGCCAATTTAACAAGTTATAGTGGTTTAAAATTCTTATTACAATCAAGGCCACCCAGATACATTTTAGTGGACTGGGGCAGAGTTATGGTTGGAGGCTTCCATAGTCTATATTTTCATCCTAAACACCAATTTTCAATTAACGACTCGATTTCCCAACTAGCATTAATTAAGTCTTCTTCTTAGCTATGCCTAGTTGTTGCTTACTATACTCAAAAGAATCTGTGTAACTGATTTGAATTGTCTTTTCAATAATTTAAAGATAAAATTCGAGTGTAGGCCAACTGAAAACCATTTCAAGAAAAGGTGTGGGAGCTAGGGAAAAGGGCAATGAGTGGAACCAGAGAAAGCAATAAACTTCTCTTCTATTTTTGTGAAATCTCTTGAATTCACATTGAACAATTCACTAATACTGGAATTTATAAAATGTGTAAAAATATAAAAATAATTATGACTGAATGGAACTTGATTCGACTTAAAAAGAGATATTGAATTAATAACACATCCAATTCCAAACTTTAACTTTGTATAGATGGGGATGGAAACCCAAAACATTGGGGATTCTGTGGGTTCTCCACCAGAGAAAAATTGTTTTCCAGGTCTTGGAAAACAATCTATATTCAGAATATTATTTTAGAAAAAACATAATTTATCAAGTAACAGTTTTTCCAGAATTGAATTTCAGTGCTAGGTCTTGGAATTGTGTCAAAGATAGTGGTGGGGGGGGGGGGGAAAGGAGTTACCACCCTTGAGGTAACTAAATCTATAGGAAATATTAACATCTAATATTAAAATTGTATTTGACATAAAGTCTTTCATATTTTGTTCCAATTCAGTTACAGAGATACTCTCTGTAAATTCCTGAAGTAGGGTATATAAAGACAAAATAACCGCTTACAATTTTCACTAATAGAGAATCAACTCTCAAGCATTGTCACTTTATTGAGATTTTGTTACTCTGCATGTGTAGCCCAGTACTCCACATTACTCCAAATCATGCTCTCTTCAGATAGTAAATCACCTTTGAGTCCAGTTCTCATACTAACCAACAATGGGCATTCATAGATCTAGGAACAATAGCTGTACTCTCCCACAACCCAACAACCTGTTGCCCTGTACACTGCAGGTAGAGAATAAATGTGGACCCATCACAGATTCCCAAGCCATCATTAATTTTTGTTTCATTGTTAAATAAGTTAGTTGATTTTGATTTTAGCAAAACTCTATGTCCTAATTCAGTCTTCACGGATGAACCAACTAAACGAACAAATAGGTTTGTAATTTCACCCTCACAATACTTTATATTTCTGTTATATTTGAAAATTCTGATATACATGGAATTTGAAACCAATTAAGACTAATCTATCAAACAAAATTTAAGTAAGACTTCTGTTTCCCAAATATTTTCATTTTTCATAACGTTTAATACAGTTGGGATGTTTAAAACAGTCGAAACCTTATTAAGTTCGATAGTGGAAACGAAATTCTTCAAAGCAATAGCACTTCATCTATTCTCTTGTATTCCCTTTGATCCTCCAATTTTTGTTTTTCCTCTTTAGAAGGTTCGCTAGCAACTGTTATTTCAACAAATATGATCTGATCAACATTAATTCTGCTACAACATTAAACATTATTGGTCCCTAAAACATTGAATCACGATAACTTATATTTTTTTTAAAATGGTGCTCCAACTTTAATTTTTTTATAGTCTTGATTATCAAATTACTTGTACGAAAAGTCTTATAAAAAAGTATACAGAATATTCCCTTTGATCCTCCAATTTTTGTTTTTCCTCTTTAGAAGGTTCGCTAGCAACTGTTATTTCAACAAATATGATCTGATCAACATTAATTCTGCTACAACATTAAACATTATTGGTCCCTAAAACATTGAATCACGATAACTTATATTTTTTTTAAAATGGTGCTCCAACTTTAATTTTTTTATAGTCTTGATTATCAAATTACTCGTACGAAAAGTCTTATAAAAAAGTATACAGAATAGCTCGTGTATAGCCAGTACTCAATACCAGTGAACCATTAAAGTAGGCTAATAGGCGAGATATAATAAGCCTGGCATCAATCTACAGTATCTTTCAAATGTCACAATAACGTGTCTCATCGGCTTGGTTGTCCCCCCTCCCCCCCCCCCCCTTTTGATACCTTCATTTCTACCTCATCTATCTCATTCTCCTTTTGCTTTCAAAGTCGCTTTGCCTTATTCCTTCTCTACAACTCAGCGCCGACAAAGCTGACGGCTTCACACTACCTCTACTCACTCAACAATCCCGCTCGTACTCGGTTGGTCCCTCTCTCTCTCTCTCACACACACGCTCTCTCACCCACCCTCTCATTCAATATCTCTCTCTCTCTCTCTCTCTCTCTCTCTCTGTCTTATCTCTCTCATACTCGCATATTCTCTCTCGATGCCTTGCTGTTCGTTTCTGGCATCATCTTCCATCCACGCCCCAGCCTCGCGAACTCTCATGTAAGCTGACGACCCCTATGCGACTAAGCACCTTGTTTACAACCACTTCCGTACTTCCGCCGTTCTTCTTCTTATTCTTCTTCTTTTTCTTCTTCTACTTCTTCTTCTTCTAACTTTTCCTCTTCTGTTACTTATTCATGTAGGTTTCCATGCAATGAGTTCTCCAGCTGTGCATGAACTGCCACCAAAACTTGATGTTGCCTCTTGGAATATCTTCGTCGACCGTGCTTTGAGAACTTGATACTCTGTGCTTGCTTTTGTTTGCATTCAATGTGCATTACGCATTTAAAGCCGCTAGAATAACTTTTTGAGCACTTGAACAAAACACGCCTTTCACCTCAAATGACATCAGTTTCATCTCTATACTCTGTTAAGCTCTATACTTTATACTCTTGAAAGTAAAAGGAGAAAGCAAACAAAGGAGAATTCCGCTGTTTCCTTCAAAATTTTTTTGTCATTGCCTACTCCCCAAAACAATAAAACACTAACAAATCAAAACATGTTTGATTTCATTCACACGCATCGTTCTTGACTTCTTGCAGTGAATAGATAGGCTACCTACTACATTCTTCATTATTGCAATATTTTGCATATCACAAACACAACCTACTACTGATAAAAACAAGAAAACACTAAAATACGCTTCATTTCATTCAAGTTCATGATTTTCTACTTCTTATCACACAGGGAGAAGATAGGCTTCATGCTACATTCTTTTTCGTGTCATTACACATTATACACTGCACTGCATTTTAAACTACACTAATTTACAAAAAGGCTTCTTAGTATGTATTACCAATAGATATTGGGATAATAGGCTACTCACAAAAATAATAATAAAAATAATAGAAAACTTTTATTTTGCCTTAGGTCTGAAAACGCTTCGTTACAGAAATAAAAATGGCCGAAGATCGTAATTTTTTCGAAAATTAATTTTTTCAGAGATTTGCAGTGACTTTATTAAAGTTGAAAAACAGTTTTATTTCATGTAAAATCGGTCGAGATATTAAAATAAAACCTACTTTAAATTTGTTACTACAGTAGTTACTGATATATTTAGCAAAAACACGCAAAAAGTAACTTTAAAAAAGTTGTTTTTAGGATCAAAGTGAATAATCCGATAAATTGTCTTATAAATCTTGTAGAAGTACCCATTTTAAAGATAAAATGTCCCATCACCCAATTCCCAATGGCATAATATAATAATAATAATATATATCATAATAATATTATGTTTTGTACATATATCATAATAATACATATATAATATATATTAATAATATGTATATATACAATAATACATAATATAATAATATGTTTTCAGACTTCAAAAATGTTCATTTATTAGATCACAGCTCACTGATTTGGCATAAATGCTTTCCTTTTGTCATTTCTGTATGTTAAATAAAACCCTAATTTACAAACTCAATGAAGGCACCACAAATTTCTGAATACACTAAATAGATTTGCAGGAAGTCTTCCGCCATATATATTCCTGTAACGAAGCGTTCCCGGACTTATATTTATACAAACATGTTCCATTATTTCGGGGAGTAAGTTAAGCCCATGAAGTAAAGACCCTGTATTATTGACTATTTATTCCGATAGTAATGGACAAAGTCAACTTCTATTCCATTGATTTATTATGAGACCCGATAGGGCCTCATTGAAATCGTGCCGTTGTCCGAATGTCCGTCTGTCCGTGGTTTAACTCTAGAAAAGAAGATTCAAGACAACAACTAGACTATTGAAACTTGGTACAGTATATAGCTTCTTCGTTGTCCAGTTGAGATCCCTATAGATTTTAGACCTGAGGAGGGTCAAATATAAAGACAGTTACTGTATGATAAAAAAGAGGACAAAGTAATAGCATACAGGTTAGTTTGGGTAGTGAAATTGCACAGCACATTCACATAGAATACAAAAATAATTTGAATGAGATGAGAATTGCTGCACGTCGTTGTCGTCGTCGTCTTCATGGATTAAGCTGTTTAGTGTTTAGCTATGCAGTTAAGCCCAATTTTTCACTTTATTTTTTCACAGGTTAGCGTTAAGCGTGGCTTTTTCCACTTTCCATAGTGTTGACATATTTTTTCTTAAATTTCAAATCTTCGTCAAATTAAAAAAAAAAACAAGGAGAAAATATTAGTCTAATGAATGCTATGAGGTCTGTGAATCAAAAAGAAATAAAACATTATTTAAAAACTTTAGCTAGGCATTTTTGTGAATTGGAAATAGTATGGTGTTTTGTTAGAAATCAAGTTTAATTGTGCATATTAGGGCAACTGATAATATTTATTTCATTTGAATTAGTCGGGACCTTGTATACACCGGTGTATTGGTTAATTTTACCTATTGATCTACCTATTGCATCTTTTCATCCAATATAGCTAGATCTGTTGATAGCTCCACGTGACATCAGTTCTGTCTCTCCTGGCACGTTTGTAGCCTCATCTCCAGGATTTTGTCATTCTGTTAACAAATGTGTAATATGATTTTTCTATTCTGTACTCTTATTCCTACTTGAACAGAATTATTTCAATGGTGGAAGTCTATTGCTAGGTCTTATTTCAGCTGAATTTTTTCGTGAACGGCTAGCAGCAGCTTGCCTTCGGTATTTCTACGTCTTCGTTGTCGGTAAATAATCTGTCTTCCGGCTTTGAGGACAGAACAAAAGTTTAAGCGCGTGCGTGAGTGTGTGCGTGCACACGTTCACCGGAAGGCAACGACAGCGGCTGATGCTAGTCACAAGGAGGTGGGCGTGGTCTAACTTCAGACTTCTGCTTAATCATTGCCCCAAGGGTGTGTGTGGGCTCACTGGCAGAGCAGACAAATAAATAATGCACAGTACTTTGAATAAGAGAGAAAGAGAATGAGTGAGAGAGTATGGGAGAGCGGTGCCGAGAAAGTGTATTCAAGTGATGGGCTGTAGAGTGGAAAAATGCATATGAGTGAAATACAACTAGAGTGTGAGTCGGTTGAAAAATGAAAAGAAGGGTTGACAGACTTTGAATAAGTGTTAATTTTAATTGAGAGTAATAACAGGCTGTAGATGGAGTAGTTGGTAATCTGTAGAATCTATAGCAGTTACTTTCATATCTACTTTTCTATCATATCTTCTTACTAGGCCCATTCTTAGTAGTAAGTAGTATACAACAATGGGAGGGGGATGGTCACGCGGTGAGTGTGGTATTCAAGCAACCTTGATATTCAGTCACGATCGCTCAAGACTGTGATTTAAATTAGTGTCCGAACTGTGATAACTGGGTGTTATCAACTTTATTATCACTCACCCATTATCACTCACCTATAACTCTAAGTCCACCATGTTCCCTATGACATGGCTCAAACGGTGAGATGGAACTGCCCGTAATGGTCTCCCCACCAATAAAGGCCATATTACAGCATAATATACCATCAAAAGCGTATTATTATTTGTATACTGCTATACATACAACAAAGTAGTATCAAACTGTGTGAAGGAAACTGCGTAATTGGAGTTTCAGATGTGGTTGAAATGTTGCTAATTATGAAACAAGATTATCTTATCAAAATTTAAACAAAGTTGAGATATTAGAGAGTTTGATCAAAACTACGTACGCTAACGTTCACTATAACCTGACCACTCTATGTCTCAGGCTGTTCTACAGCATCTTGGATTAAGTGCAATGAGGGACAAAGAGTGGTCAGGTTGGAATTAGCGTAAGCGGTAACATAGTTTTGCATAAACTCTCTCTTGTCTAATGCACGTCTTGGGGGGGGGGGGGGATAAAGTTGAGTACGCAGTAATGAGTTGAATGAGAGTGGAATCTTTACGGGCTCCAGTCAATTGTTGATCTGTTGTACTGTTGAGTCCGATCAAAAGGCATAATAATAGCTATGATTGAGTCAATTCACATTCAATAACAGGAATGCCAAGCGCCGGCTCAAATTCTTTCAAAAGTGAAAAACTCTGAGAAAAATCTATTCCTGCATAGCTACACAAACTTAATTCACTCAAACTCATTTAACCAGGCGCGGCTCCACAAGGGGGGCGCTCGGACACTGTCCTCCCTGTCAATATGTGATAAATTGCATAATTATTGAGAATACAATAATTCCATTATATTTTATATTTTCATCTTTTATTTGTATTTGACAAGAGGAAAGAGAGTGTGGAAGTCTGGAAATAGACAGTAAGATAGTTGAAAATGATCAGCCGCATCGTGGTACGAGAAGAGGTTTTCAGCGAGCCTTTGTAACTATGTTGGACATTGCTGGGACACTTCCTCTTGCGTCCGTCCAGTGCAGTGCTGCCATATCGAAAATGCTATTCAATGAAAAATTCTCTACGAGAGAAATGGCAACATGAGCCCGGCTGTAAAATACGCTCTTCGGCCGGCGGCCGCAGCTTCATTACGCATGCGCCAATCATGTGGCGCCAATTATCCTCAAAGTTTTTAGTAGAATTGAGGTTATAGAATTCATTGGTTGTTTATAAATTATTGTGGATGCAGTAGTGGTACGTGGAATTTGTATTATTTTCTCAATCATCAAGCTGTCCATTCAAATGTGATTAATGTGAGCTGTGATTAGTATTAGTTGACTGTATTTAAAATAAATTCCGTGGATTATTTGAAAAATAACGTTTGTGATTTCAAAACGCGGTTGGCAGTAAAAAGGCCGGGTCCTCTAAAAATGTCCTGCATAATACCATCGCACAAAATCACTATACTATCGCACAAGATAAAATTCCCTAGCAATGCTTTCAGTCGAGCAAAAATTAATTTCTTAATTTCTCAACTTCAATGAAGTTGTGATTGAACATTTTGCTTCTGCTAAAAACCGTAAAATTGAGCTCACTTTCAAATATTGCTGTTTAATCAAACTGTTGAAAACTTTCTGATGATATAGGCCTTTAAGTAGTGTAAATACATATTTTATTGTCCGATTGACTCTATATTTAGTGTGCCTCATATTCAGTTTTTGGACTGGGCCAATTAAAATAATGCCCCTTTTTAAAGTAAATGACAGAATTATAATGACGTTTATTTAGTAGGGAATTATTAATATCAATTGAATGAAACACTTGTGAAAGTAAGACTTAGTGAGAAGTAGGATAATCTTGTGATAAATCTGAGCATCTGCTTACAATCTGGATAATGTGCTGTATTCAGTGCTAGGTTTCAAGATGGAGCACTTATGCACTCTATTGATATGAATGGTGGGTGAGCCTACACATTAAATTTCCTATTTTTCACAATTACTGTATAATCGGTTTTTCAAAATAGCCTTTATTCAACAGTACATAGAGCCCATATTCAACTATATTTGCGGAGTTGTACTGTATCAAATTTCTCTGTCAGAGCCGCCACTGCATTTAACCTTCTGAAATGAATTATTATCCCTATTCTCAATAGGATAAGTAGTCTAACAAAAGACAAGACAAGGTATATTTTTCCAATAAAAGAGAACTTAATCGAAGAGTAAGGATAGAATCGAAGAGTAAAGATAGAGATTGAAAAAGTTTGAAAATATATGGATAGAGAGGACACAATTTTGAAGTCAATGTCAAATGGATGTTGAAATGTCAAAAGTTTGAAAATATATGGATAGAGAGGACACAATTTTGAAGTCAATGTCAAATGGATGTTGAATGTCAAATGGATGCTTGAAACAAGAAAAAATAATGATGAATTAGCAATGAGAGAAATGAGAGAGTGGGGAACATGGAGCTTACATTTATTAAAACAAGTTCCGAATTTCCTACAGCTCTTATAGAAAAAAGAGTGAGTATAAATGGGGAATTGGTTCGGACAGGGCTGGCAAGGGAGTTTTCTATGTTATAAAATGGAAGAGGGAAGAGCTGACTTCCCTCCCTGGGGGGTTTAGTGGACTGCACTTTTGTCTTCTTGGTGTAAGAGGGAAAGTCGAAGAAACGGAAACTAGAAATGTGAAAGCCCATTCTCCTGTAGTTTCTGCCTTTCGTACCCTATATGCCTTTTCCCTATATTTTTTTGAAGAAGGCAGCAGAAAGGAAAAGTGCTACAGCGTCATTCATATCCATTTCAATTGCTTCAAACTTTTGACGAAAAAAAATAGTTGGATGATAGTCCCTTATAGAAAACATTATGATTATAACCTATATTGAACAGAGCTCATACAGCACCTTCAACAAATATTTGTCTTTGTTGATCAATTTACAATCCCAAACTCAATTTCCAAAACAAGGTGGAGTTTTTTGTCTGACAACTAACTGCTTATAAACTAAATTCATTTGTGAAGTATTCATTATATTCTCTGTGGATTAAATGAATTTAAGAGGATTTTGACATTTGATGCTTGGTTTGATTCTCGAGACAATAATTTTTCTCTCATTTTTTCGGAGGATTAAGCCCACATAGGTCTGAGACCTGTGCGTGTGTAATGAATGGGATGATAGTGATTAATGAGTTGGACCTACTGTTTTAGGTGGGTTCCGAACCATCGGGAAGTGATTTTACAGAACAGAGTCTTTTTTGCTGGCCAAACCAATCTGTCACCGTTTCAAAGATGGCCCAGGAGCTTCGTAGCTTATCTCTGATTGAACAGACACCTGCTACGGCACATCCCTATTGATTTTAAAGAATGTATTAGTATTATTCATCCTCTTCATTACTGCTCAACCTATGCTCCTTCTATTTCTTACTTATAACCAGTATTAAAAGCACAACTTTCTTGCATTCCTCACCACGCCTTATCATTCTTTCATTTCTTCCTCTTTTTTAGCCATACATTTTTTCCGTAACAGTATTTACTGTTTCTAAATATTCTCCTTCATCCTCTTCCATTTTAATCATAACTCTTTTCATATTCCTCTCCCACAAATAATTTTTTCCAATCCCATCTTCCAAATATAAAATATAAACAAAGAAATTTCTGTTCTTACAAATTTTCTAGCCTTTCTTCCTTCTTGGTCTATTCGTATTAGTCTGCAATACGTTCGTATCCTAGACCAATGCCTGAAACGTGAACCAATCTCATATTTACGAATTTGCCCTTTGGGCACAACATATTCACTATTTTGCTCCACATGTCCACACTATCAGGCACTACACCGTATTAAGGTTCTATGAAATATAATGCTAATACAAAAAATGCTTGTCTTTAATGCAAAATACAATAATTGCAATTATTGCTTTCAAAATGTATTTCTTCGAAGATCGCAAACCCTCGTTGGAATTACTACCAAGTTACGATCGTGTTGATTATCTAATTTCTAAAAAATCACGTTTGATTAAATGAGTTAAGGGTACTTCTGTGTGAGAGAAAAGCGAGTAGCCGTTTTAAGTGCTGCGCCCCTTCCTTGTGTGAGGGAAGTGATTCACTTTGAAATATACACGATTGTGATGTTGGCCAGCCTGCTGGGTGGGTTGGAGGAACCAGAGGCACGAAGCACGGACGAGAACAAAGTACTGCTTGCGGGGAAGCGAAAGGTGGAAGCTATTATAAAATTAATTCCCACTTACCGGCGACGCAACTAAACTTCTTCCTCTTCCCACCACACCCTTTATCCTACTCTTTTCTGCGGCGGTTCTGGGGGACTCCTAAACGCCACGGCTTTTCACAATTAGAATTTACCCATGTTCTCTTCCTTTCCACTCTCTCTCACTCTTTAATTTTATTCTCTCCTTCCCTTTCTCTTTGTTTTTCTCTCTCAAACCCCCTTGTTCCATTGCCTTTGGTTGGACGGATGTCTTGCCATTTAGAAGGCTTAGCTTCGACAATGATAACTTCTTCGCAATTCAGCCGTATACATAAATAATCAACAGTGATTTCACTTTACTCGCCTCCTTTCTCTTGGAAGTTTCTCTTTCTTCTCTGCCAGCAATGAACGAACGCCTCTTGAATAGTTCAACTATTTGCAGCAACTCTTTTACTTTAGCCTCTTCAATACATTCATTGCTTGAAGTTTGGCTCAATGATGTTCCTTATTATATGAAAAATCTCAAAATTAAATAGTGGATAAAATTTAAATAAAACAGTGGTTCCAAAGTACTCTTTATTTTCCGAGGAAATAAATATAAGAAAATTCAGGGTCACAAAAATATCGTCATTTTGTTCTCCCTTTATTAATTACTAATGTCGTCTTTCAGATTCCTCCCTGGACTTTCCTTCTTCCATCTCCTTGGTATCCTTTTTTATTTACATTCTTCTTCCAATTCCAACAGCTTTTTCCTTCTTCTTATCTTTTTTCTTCTCCCTCTTATTTTCAAAGAGTTCACTTGAGAAAATTATAAATAACAGAATTAAAATAATAATAATAATAATCGACGCAAAACGAAAATTAAACTAAAACTAAATTATTCGCCCTAAATTATGGAATAGTTGATATTTGCAGCAATTTAAAGAAAACAGAAGTTACAAAGTACTCTTTATTTTCGGAGGAGAAAAATTTAAGAAAATTCAGGGTCACAAAAATCCAATCAGTTATGAAGATTGTAATTGTGATAACTTTGTAGTTCACACAGTTTCACGATTTTTTTGTTGCAGGCTCGACAAGACTCTTCAAGACATCGTGTACAAACTAGTGCCTGGTCTTTTCCATTCGGAAATGAGAAGGCGTCAAGAATTTTACAAGAAGTACCCCCTTCACGGTAAGTCATTTTATAGCTTTTCAAGATATTGTCCTACCAGTATGTTTCTAGTACACTCATATTAACATGAAAATTCTATTTCAATTATTTAGATAACTACAACTGGTTCTAATTTAAAACTATAACCAGCAGTATTACAGTATTTGAAACTGGGATAATATTTCATTTGAAACTAGCAATAAATCTAAAACTAGAACATGCAAAGAATTCCAATGGGTATCTTTTATTCGGAACAAGCTTCAGAAAAGAAAGAAAACAGTGAAATGCATATTGTTATTGAAGCGAGAGGCGAGTGTGTACGAAAGCTGACAATCGACTTTTAATGAGAACAGACTTGTGTTTCAGAAGCAAGTACTACACAAATGTCACCGTCGATAATCTGTGGTAGTGCATTGTGAGAAGCATTTAACTGGTCCTGATTGTGTAAGGGAGTGAGTAACGGCACAACTGTTTGATCTATGGGCATTAGCAGTAGTAGTATATTGGCGTATTTGTAGGTAGGGGTGTTGGGGCCGAGAAATAGCGTCGTTGCTGTAACTCAGCGATAAGCTCACACAAGTATGGCGACCACAATTGTTAGTGTGGTCTAAAATGAACACTCCACAACTCTACATCGGCCGTGAGGATGAGTGAGAGAGATGAAGAGCCTCACAATGTCCTCATTCCTCACTTCGTGGTGTTTTTTTTTTTTTTGTGGTGGTTGGATATATTCCACGCAAAGCTCTTTCTGGACGATCCATCTAGAAGTTTCGTGGAAGTGTTAAACGTAAAAGGAAAGAACGGCAGGAATAGTTTGTTGGTGGTAGAATGGTTGAACAACAAACCGAGCTCGGTTAAAGCCGACTACACAACTCACCTACCTCTCTTTAATTTGCCCTCTAGCTCTAAACCACAGAGCCACCAACTTCACGTTAACTAATGATGTTTGTTATTTCAATCTGAATATTATTTACATTATTATATTATTGCATTGCTGCTTTGCATTATGCATTGCATATTGCATTATGCACATGCACAATAAACTAATTCACTATTTCGGCTGTTGTTAAAAAGGCAAGATTCTTTATTGTTGAACATGATGAATTATATTAATTTAAAACATTTTTTATCCATTTCATTTAATAACAAATTTTACATATTCAGGTTAGACTTAAATAAAAAAAATTGTTGAAATAACGGTTTAAATATTACTAAAGATCTGGGCGATTATTTCTATGTAGTTTTTCTTGTGAATAAGTTGCATGATCAATTTTTGTATTATGAATTGCTTTTGTTTGTTTTGTAGGAACTAAATTCTCTCAAACTCATGAGAGCCTATTAATTTACTCATCTATGTAATTTCTTTTACAGATTTACACCTACATCCAGAAGCTAGAGGTCTGGCCATAGACAGACTGATCTATTCACCGGATGACAGTATCAGTTTATCGTTGGAATATTACGACTTGTGAGTAACCTTTCCATTCATTCTCTGATTTAATGTTATACAGTATATCAGAAATTCATACATTTGTTGAAAAATGTTTCTTGCATGCAGAGGAGATTTTAAAATCAATTATCACTGCACCTTTCACAAATAGCACAAATTGGAACAATGTTTCAACTTTTAAGAAAATGTTATTGTCGTACTACTATTTTAGAAGGTAAGAAGTTCACTAAATAGACGACATTCCTCATATCATGTGATCGAACGTGTTCCTACGTTTCATTATACAATTTTGCAAAGGCTATTTTTGGATATCAGTCTGTTAAAAACGCATGAAGGATGAAAAACAATAGTCTACGCTACTGGTTTTCTAAACAACGTTTCCATTCTCATTGATGGCATATGCTGCGAAGAGGATGTAAATTGACTCTTTGTTTCTTATTTCTCTCTCACTCCTATTTGATAGACTTAGTTCTAATGTTTTTCAAATTTTGCCAGAATGCTCCAGATTTTCCTGGAATTACCGTTTCAAACAGTATATAAGGAAAGTCATTGTTAGCCTAACAGTAGTTGGTGGTTCAGTTGTTATTTGCTCTTTCTAACGTATCCAGTGGCAGTTTATATAAACATTGTGTTTACGCATATGAAGTGCTCTTCATCAGATATGGTAATTTCTTTGACATTTTTGACATTAGACTTCCTTCTTTGTGGCAGAATACTCAGTGCTAATATTGTGACTATCCAATACCGTAACAGACATCGCTTCTTGAGTGTTCTATTTATTGAGTGTTTAACTTTTTTTAGGCATTTCTTTTTACATCATTGAACAATTTAATGGATAGGTGTTTATTAAATTATCGATCGGCCTACTCATAGTTAGGTTACTTTATTTTAGGTTACATATAGGTTGTTTTATTTTTTGTACAGTGATATAGAAAATTCATTATTAGTTGAACGTTGGCTATCTGTTTGTTTATCATTAGTTTTTCTTGTGACATATAATTGATTAGTTCGTGTTGTAATTTGTGTAAAGTTCGAGTGTCAATTTCAAGTGTTGTCAGCATTATTTTAGTGATAGAACCCGCGACAAGTCATTTATGCTGGTTACTGGCTAACGATTGTCATTAAAGCATTTTACTCTTTCAAGCTTCTCAATGTTTTTATAATTTTACTATTCACTATCATGTTGTATTGCAGACGAGATAGTGATAGGATCAATCCTCTACAGTACCAAAGATTTTGGTAAAACTTAATCAGGATGATGAGAAGAAGCATAGAATAATGGAATCACCTATTACATAGGTTAGCCTAGCGTTTCTAAATAAAATTTTCAAATAAAAAAAGGGAAAGTTGTAGAGATAAACATAAAGTGTATGAGAAAACATAAAGTGTATGAGAAGACATAAAGAGAGTCTCAATCATATATTATTTTTGTACCTCGAAAAAATGATCCTATTTAATCGTACAATCGTATCCTCTATTATTCATCCTTTAAAACTAATTATAAGGGGAAACCTAGGTTATATATCCCATTATCTATAAGCTATAATCTTTCATATAATATTCTTGGAGTAACTCGTCAGTTGAAAATGGATCGTATGATGAGCTGAGGAGACTGTTATGCTTGTTGAGAGGCCTTTTTATTGTTTTATTAATTATTGGAACTAACGAGCCGTCAACTACTGGGCAACATATGCGTACTGAGCGAAGCAGGGGACAGCTCTTGCAGGGGTTGCTGAAGTGAAGCACCACTACTCGAAGCACCCTCTGACTACGACAATGACGACGACGCACATTCCACCCTTATCTTCCAGACACCCTTTTTCTTTGGATCTTCTGCATTCTGAAAACCCAACCAAGCCAGCTACCCTTGAAACTCGGCCTCATCATTTCATCTCGGTCGGCTGTTTTATGTGCTGCCCCCCCCCCCTCCCCACTTCACTCTAGGGCTCTCTCATTTCACCCCCTTGCATTCCAACAATCATTGGAAGATTGTTATAAAGCTATCATGTTTTAGATTCAGATGCTGCGGCATTCTTATCGCTTCATTGTTGTGATTGAGCTTGCAAGATTATTCAGTGTCTTACTATGTAACTTGTAACAAGGGTGAATGAAGTAACCTGTCTGCACATTCGAAATTCAACATTGCTGTAGTTACTGTATTTTTCATCATTGTTATTACATGATTGATTACACATAATGACGTTCATGTAAATAAAATATACATTGCTCATTAATGGAAAAAATCTGTTCAATTTCAACTAGTATTCACGGATTCTATCATATATCGATTCTACTTGATTTTATAATTTTATGGTCACAGTAACATGACGTGATTATAACAGTCTTCCTTCTAATGTATGTCCCGCTACTCACCTCATCATGATCATCACATCCTGACACTTTTTTAAAGAAATTTTTGATAGACATTTAACTAAGGCCTATCTATTTATTTAAAATGTAGCTTAGATTATTTTCTTGTAAAGAAGCACATTATTACATATTTTACATTTTCTATAAATAGCTTGTTTTGGGGGCATCACATCATTATTAGAGAAGGCTAAATAGAAGACTTCTGCTAAAAAGTAAAATTACTCTATGGAGAAACTTATAATCAACTATATTCGAAGATAAGAACTTCTCGTGGAAAAGCTGCGTATTTCGTTATCCCGAAATCCCTCAAATGAACCAAGTACAAATTTCTGAGTTTACCTTTTGTGGCTTGATTACAGTACCATAAAAGCATTTCCAACCATTGAAGCATTTTATAGTGCTTTGATTCTTTCAATGGGCTTTTCAATGAAAACAGATTGAAAACGTTGACATGAAACTCTGGGATGATTGGTCATTTTTATTCAAAGCCTCAAATACGTTAATCCTGAAAGCCAACAAGCCGACATGGCAGACTATATAGCTTTTGTCGATAGCATTCGAAAAATGTGCTCCCACATTCCTTTCTCTGGAGATGTTGGCTAGCCGGCTGGCTCTCTTCCTCCCTCGACATAACACGCCTTCTCACTGTTCTCTCTTATTCTCTCAATGCTTTTTCTCTTTCCCCGTATGGTTTGTTTGGCTGCAGTCGAAATAGCCCAATCAATAATTCATTGTTTGAACGAAAAAGCCGATTAAAAACACAAACAAGCTCGTACACGAGCGTGCTTTGTGAGTTGAGTTACTATTTAACAGCTTCCAACTACTTAGAGGAATTTTATATTAGACTATAAGTCAGCTAAACTTCAACTCATATCTTAACTTTGGTCACCAAATTCAAGAATTGGCTTTCGATAATGATTGAAAAAATCGATATAAAATCTAAATTGGCGGTGAGTTCATGTTATGATATTTGATAATGGTAATAAATTATCTTAAATGATTATGGTAGGCAGAATTTTTATATAGTTATATTTCTGTTAATATACACTCATTTAAATAGTTATATATCTGTTTGTTTGACTCATATGCTTAACAAAGTTGTTTTCGATTGATGATTAATTGAGAATATACGTTTTAGGATGCGTCCCATCACTACAAATCCACAATAATTCTGTAATGAGAAAAACATCAATTCATCAACTACCAATGATCACTGACATCAATATTATAAGTTACACATAGTAAACAAGGAACACAGTATGCTAACTTAATACCCACTGAAGGCTAAAATAAAGCATTATTCGTGTTTTTCACAAAGGAGGTGAAAAACGTTTTTAAGTGGCATCCCCTCCCTCGAATATTTTTTCAGTTAATATCTAACCTGAAAAGAATCCAGGTTCATTCTTGCCTGCTTGACAACAAAATACAAATTCAATAACAATCTACAAGTAAAAATGAGAAGGTTAGTAACTTATCTAGTAATACTTGTAAGATTTCGAAGTAGGACTTTTTCAGTAGCCTACAACTTATTGTATTTCTTAGAACTTACCAATTTAGTTTTTTTACGTTAGAATCAAACAGGCTCCAGGAGGTTGACACATCCCTGTAGGTATAGACTGAAGCATTCTCAGGTTCTCTATTTCTTCATGTTTTGCCTGTGAAACTCATTCTTTCATGTAGAAATTTACTGAGGATGCACCACTCTCCCTTCCTCGACGTAAGTCACAAGTTTTTTTTGCCATAGCAATTTGGTGATGAAATTCTCGTGACGCGTGCTTGCTTATTGACACACCATTAAACTTGTAGACTATCTTCTCATGTACCGGCTCTGTTCCATGGTGACGATAATGCTGAAAGTGATGCAGTCGGATGAGCATTTAATGGTCCGTGCTAGTCTGCCAGCAGAAGGGTCTTTCATGTCCCGTCTTCCGATCATGAGAAAAGTTGTTCCAAGAAGATAAAGTATGGATCATTATAAGGAGAAAGTTCATAATGGGCCACTGCTTACAATTAGCTTTCAAACTTCTACCACGGAATTTGTAGAGGACATTCCACAGTAAAATGCTTTTCGGGACGATGAATATATTTGATCCCTGGCATTACAATAATAAAGTTAATATTTTCAAGTCCTTATTCTACAAAGATGGCCCAGGAGATATTTTTCTTCATTTTAATGAATATGTTGAAGCTAAGAATTTCCATACTTGACTTATGTTACTATTATAAACTTCGGGAATGGTGTTCTTCAATTTAATTTCATGCAGTACTTGAAAATCATAAACTTCCACTACTCTAGCGGCTAGTTCGCACTGAATATTATTGTGCAACATTGAAGAAGGTTGCATTTTGCATCCGTTAATTCATTTTGCATCCGTTAATTGCATCCGTTTGCATTCCGTAAAATTTGGCTCTCATGTTTTTTTATATATTGCTTTTTTCAACCACGGACTAACTACTACAATTATTGTCTTTGCTTGAACTATAGTGAAGCCCACAACTCTCTGGCTGGCTTTGAATGATTTGTTGGCTTTGATTTGTGGATTAAATGGTGGAGTATAACGATGAGGGTGTAATAATATAGATGAAAAATGCTCTATAATATTATTATCTACGACCGTGTTATAACGCAAACATACAGTTTCATAATTCAAATCGAAACAGTAGCTTTTTCGAAATGGAATTTGAAACTTGTACTGTAATGACATCATTACAGTACAACTTGTATATTATAACACGACCCTAGTTCACTGTTCCAGTTTCGAAATACTGGAACGGAACAAAACAGTATCGCATCTGATAAAAGAACTGTATAGGTTATGTTGTTCATGCGTATGTTTGGCTGAACTGTTGGTGCCGGTACATGATCTACCTATCCAACTAAACATGAATAATAGTGATAGTGAAAATGAAATTATCTCAACACCCGAAGAAATAAGTGAAAGGGCAAATTCGGCATTGAAGAGCCTTTTGCCTGAGAAATCGAAAAGTTTGTATGAAAAAACCTACAGTCTATTCATTGATTGGAAAGAAGCAAATCATGTTGACTCTTTTTCTGAAAATGTTTTTATCGCTGTATATCAGTGGTAGTAGATAAAATAGTGTATGCAACGGTTGTATTTGGCCTTTAAAGCACTCGTGAGATATTTAGAGCACTCGCTTCGCTCGTGCCCTAACTAACATCTAACTCGTGCTTTAAAGGCTCTCATAATACAACCGTTGCATAAACTACTATTCTATAGTATGACACAATAAATTGATACAGCACTCACAATAAGCTTACATAAAGTCTATTGGCAATTATGTTTACCGAATATTGTAGAGTTTGTAGACTAACAAGTTCAATAAGACAATATAATGTTCTCAAAATATTTTTGTTCTTCCATTCAACGTTTTTGTGTTTTCATAAGAATGATATTTTTTATGAAGTTATAAGTCGATCAATCAACATTTCTCTGTACTGTATTTCGCTTTCTTTTTCATCTCTCCCTCCGTTGTACTCTATCGTACGTGTTTATTTTGTCTAGGGGAGAAAGTTAAGAAAGAAAAAACAGGCAAGAGATGAACTTTCCGGAAGGCCGGAAGTGGTAGGATAAAAAAGACTTAGCTGTGGAGAAAGAGGGACTTAGGTGCAGGTCGTAGCAATAAGCTCAAGCTCGTCACAACGATAAGCCTCCCCTTTACTCCTCTTTACTTCACTTTTTCTCTACTTTACTACATCAGTCGTCTCCCAGCACATAGATGCTTGGGGAAATGCCAAACTAATCGTTTTGAGCAGCTATCGGTTCGGTCAGTTGGAAACAAATCGACTGCGTTCTATCTTTTTGAAAATAGTAAACCATTCAAGAAGCTCTCTCCTATAGATGTTAACACTCTAAATTCTAATAATAATTAATCAGCTTATTAAGCTACACAATAACAAGATATTGCCAGGTTCAGGCATTTAACAAGTATTTCAATTAAAAAATGGGATATAAATTACTGTTTAAATATGGAGCTGCTTGATAGTTCATTTAACAGTGGAAAAAGAAAATTATCAAAAAGGCTATTAAAAAGTGGAGCTTGAATAGCAATCATCATAATATTATGTTCTATTTATTCATATTAACATAGGATAGTTTTTTTTAAGGTAAGCTCATTTACTTTTCTTCTCTTCGTGCATACTTTCTAATTACTTCCCTTTTTCTGAAACCCTTTCTTTTATAGACCAGGGGCCACAGGTCATTGAGTATGAAAAATGTAAGGACCACATTCTGTAAATGGTTTTGAACTCAGAAAAGCTTGCAGAATCGAATTCTGGATGTTGCCAGGATAAATAATGGTTCATTTTTTTTAAATACCCCCTCTCCACTAGATATCAAGAAAATGGACTGAAACAATGGATTGGAACTATTTTAATGATTGTTTTTTTATTTAATTTTTATTGCTGATGATTCTTACATGAGTCCGAGACTTGTGCGTGTGTAATGAGGTGAATGATTACACATAGATGCCAGACAGAGGAGCGGGATTCGAACCCATGACCGCTTAAACGACAGCAAGCTGAAGTTGTGCCACCCCAACCAACTGCCGCTTTGATGACAACATCCATTAGTTTCTTATGATTAAAGACATATTCTAGCTAGTTAATTGAAATAAAGAACAAAATAATTAAAAAATTAAAACAAGAAATGTTTTAAAAAAGAAATATATACAATATGGGCCGCTTAGCACAGTTGGTTAGGGCGTCGCAACTTGAGCTTGCGGTCGTGGGTTTAAACCCCGCTCCTCCGTCTGGCATCTATGTGTAATCATTCACCTTATTACCCACCCAAAAGTCTCCGACTCATGTGGGCATCATCAGCAATAAAAAATAGTACGAAGAAGCAAATTTTATTATAAAAATACAAAAATGAATTAAGATTATATTATAAAAATACAATGGTTTCTTATGATTAAAGATATTTGTAGCTAGTCAATTGAAATAAAGGACAAAAAAATTAAAATAAGAACTGTTGAAAGCAAAAAATTCAATAAGAAAAAGCAAATGTTAACACAATTTATCCAAAATAAATACCCATAAAAATTAATATTTTTTATTATCACAGTAATTATTAATTCATTTGCACAACGAAATACAATTATTTCTAACTTCTTGCAAGAACAAGCCTTTGTTTGGCAATTTGAGGTACATTTACAGGACTGAATCAATAGTTCTGGAAAAGGTCGCTTTGTCTGCTGATATATAGGGGTACAATTTATCATCTTTTTTTCATAGCCTAACAAGGTGTTGTCAATAAGCTGTAGTTGTGTTCGGTCAGCATTTATCCATACATGTTTGTGCTGAAGCTCTTAACAAATGTAAAAGTACATCTGATGTGCAAATTACTCTTAATAAATTTGAGCAAAGTATCAAGTATTAGAAATCGAGCTGTTTATTATTTCATCGCAATGTTTCCTTCCATATAGGTTTCAGGGAATAAATTATTCACGTGCGAATGCCCCTGCTTAACACTCCCTTAATACTGTAATAATTTAATATTATTGTGATAACTTAATTAACAGTGAAGAGGGACGCTATTTACGGAAATTTTTCAAATTCTAATGGGATGATAAGTAAGTTAATCAAAGTAATTAGTATAGGCTACACACATAGTTTTCCGAACTTTGTTAATTTGTATGGGAAAATGAAGTTATTGCCCTCACCAAAAATCAGCGATTCTCTCACTCCATATTTTTCTTTCATCGATGTGCGATTTGTTTTATTTGCTGTGGCGAGTCAAAATAATAGGATCATGTGACACGGGGCGTTGTTTCATTCACATGTCGATGCTGACGACGACTACGACGATGCTGCCACACGCGTTTCTCCGTATCATACGTGGCGGCAATAAGTGGGTTAGTTTAACACGTTGACGTGGGGTGAGGCGGGTGAGCGCGGGTTGGCGTGCGTAAATTTGGCGTGTCCCTGTGTGTGAGTGAAAGATGACGAGAAGCGAAAGGGTCGTGGAAAAGCACATAGAAAGAGGAAGAAGCGTTTAGTCGGTGTGCGTGAGCGTGCTTTTCGCGCGTGTTCTGGAGCTCGGCTGTGCGTAGCGTTGCCTTGGTAACGCTGCAAGCTTCCCGGATCGATACTCACCCCTCTGTAGGTTGTAGGGTTTGTGTGTGAGTGGTAGTGGCGGAAACCGATGTGGAAAGAGACGGCGAACGGTTTTATTATTTTTCTCTTTCCTACTCGATTTGTCTCTGTCGGTTGTTGGTCTTCTTTATCAGAGAGAGACAGAGCACTTCCTTCTTTCTTTACGATGTCGACAAATTAATAGGTTAAACAAGCGTCTTGGAAGTGGTGTCCCCTTCATCTGTAGTCCGCCACTCTCCTCATCATCGCAGTGACGACGCACCTGGTTTAATTCACTTACTCTTCTCCATCGTAGACATAGCTACAACTTTGTCATCCCTCCAACCCCAACCAACCCCCTCCCCAAAGTGTACACCGGGCACCGGGCGTCTAGTTTACTGCTTTAATTATTTCGCCTAATCGCCAGCAGATCGAGCGCCTTTCGTCGCCAGTGAATCCGACGACGCGACGCCGCTACTAATCGCTTCTACGGCGTCTTCAACTCCCTTCAACCTCTACTCTGCTCCTCACCACCGACAACACCTCACACTAATCGTGTTTGAAATTGTTGTAGAACGACGTGCACATCGTGATTAGCGTCTTAATTAGATGGTAGTGCTGTAATCCCCCGTCTCTTTCTCATTTAGCCCACTTGAATTGCCAAATGTCCATGTAGTAAAGCACAATCATTGCTTACTGTTTCTTTGTCTATGTGTGTCTGTATAAAGTTGTGCAAATCATCATCTGTTATTTGGAAGTTTTAGTGGAAGCTTCAAGTGAAGTTTGTCTAATTTATTTTATTTATGTTAGTCTTATCCTGTAAAATAATAAACAAGGTATAGGTAGGTATACCATCCTTTTCATTTTCTTCTTTTAATGATAGGACTACTCAGTTCCGATTCTAAACTACTCATTTTGATGAAAAATTTATCTTTTATAGGATATCTAAACTAATTTATTAGCCTTATTGAATGAAGTTGTTGTGCATGCTAAATCGCAGCATATAGTTGGCCTTTAAGTTGGATTTGTTAGCTTTGATGATTTTCCAAGTTGATCGACTTTCTTTGATGGTTATTAATTAAGCAATACAATTCCGACACTACCTTAAATTTTCAATCACTTTCTTTTCTTCTTCATTTGTTCTGGTGACATTGAAGAGATTTCTTTGAACTAGAGAATTTTTATAAGAACTTTTGTAAAGTAGATCTTGGAGGTTGTCCTCTTTTTCTTGTTCCTTTCCTACTTCTTTCATTCTCCATTTCTATTTTACAAAAGTAGGCTTTTAGTTTTGGAAAAAAATGACCATATCAAGCCTACATTGATAATGATATCAAACAATCCCTGTTCATATTAGTTCGCAACGGTTGAAAGGTTCAAACCAATATTAGTCAGAAAGCTTCAGCCAATAAATGGACAGATAACGATGCTGTAGGTCATGAATTAATCACAATCGATCGAATCGCATACGAATAATTAACTCTTTGCAATGCAATGCTCCACTCTCATCTCCAGTAGGACAATCCGATGGAGACGGATTCCCAAATCCAGACTCACTCATGAATATTCATCATAGCTCACACAGAAACAAAAGCTGAACAAATAGGAATTGTGGCTACAGACTGGAAAATGGTGGTTTACATGTATTTAGCTATTGTAGACTACTGTAGAGTGAGAATTGTTGTTTGTAGGATTTTGTAATTGTTAACATCCATCTCAATAAATAACAAGAAATCAATACTTAATCTATTAGCTAATCCACATGCTGTATTCTATTTAATTACTAATACTACAGCCTACAGGATAATTATTTAATGGCGTGACGAATTCTTCTTCAGCTTAAAACAGTAATAACAATACCATTGCAGTCTAGGAAGAGGTTCCACTACCTTTAAATGATCAGAATAACGAATCATCTCAATATTAATTCTTCATCTAAACTGAATTGATTGGGCTACTAACTTGTATCAGTAAAGGCTAATGAAGAGTAAGGTTGTGTATTCACACATATAGGACTGTGTGCCTGATTAGTCATAGGACAAAATTCATTTATAGCTCCTGAAGAACTCCCAAGTTTACAGGTAGTAAGTTTCTGTTTTCCATTGATTCAGCTCTCCTCAATTACTTTCAAGGCAAAAAGTAATTACTCACACTCTTTTATTTACTACAAACAAGACAATGAACTAAAGCAGAAAGCTGGTTGTCGAATTGCCAGTAAAACAGATTCCACCTCGCAAGTAAAACTGCGTAGAATAATATTGGAGCGAATTGGTGAGCGCGTTCAGAGCGACCAGTTTTTGTCGGGTTATATTAATTTCAACCTTGAAGGGCCCACATAGACTACACGTCCACAACTCAGCCGAAGCCGGAGCCGGAGCTGGAGCGTGAGTTGAGGACATTTGATTTGCATGGAGCCACTAACAACCAACAGCCAACCACCGCTGCCTTCATTCTCGGTCCTTGGTCGCCTGCCGACGCCTAAATGTATGATAATCTCCTCTGCTATGTGTTTGGTGGTCGCTGCCGTGACTTGGCTCTGCAATAAAATACTTGCTTCTCAAACGATCAAAACATTGGAACTTTCTTCTCTAATTACATGTGTTTCTGGTGGAATTTGAGTTTCGATTTTCCTAACGAAAAGAAAGTTTAGCTTTTGACATTTTCAAATTCTTATTTTTAAGCATATCAAATAATATTCTAAACTATTCATTTTGATAATTTCCATACTCTCTTTTAATGATTCAAATCCTCAATCACTCCAGCTATAAACGCCAGCAAACATCTCAAACACTTCCAACAAACTCCAATTTGATTTCACTACTTTCAAAAGTCTATCAATCCTGCCTAATGAGGGCCGTATTCTCAATTGCAGTCAAAAATAAGTTTATATTACAATTGATTTTAACTAAAGTTTAAACTTTGAATTGTATTATCAATTTTAGTTTAAACCGCAAACATAGTTTAACTGAAAGTTTAGTTAAAACGGCCAATTTTGGTGGTTTAAACTTTCGGGTACAGTTGATACAAGGTTTTTATGATGGAATTGAATACAGTTGCTATGAATCTCATTAATAAATTTCAATAAATAAATTATTACCAATTAATACTAATGGAAAGATATCAATTTAATTGTATCAAAGAAATTGACAGCATCGTAATTATACAATCACATAAAAAGTTCCATAATGTCAATTTACAGTTAATTTTGAGTTCCACAACGGAGCTCTTGAAATAAAATTGTTTTCATTAAATCAAATTTTGAACAACAGTGGAGAAATTGTATTTATTACTTGGAAATATATTGTAAATGCATACAGGCTAGATAAGGTAGAGGGTAAAATCAATTAGTTCAATTTATTGATCCAACTGCCTCTGCCTCGTCATGATGGCTAGATTTTTCGAACGCTTTGTGATTACGTCAATCGTTATCAACACAGAACCGAACAGAAAACTCACCTATTAATCTATTTTCGAATCAGAACACACAAGTTATGAGACAAATACAGCCTTGCATTCATTTTCACATCTATGATTGTATGACCCGATACCATTGGCATTATTGCCAACATAAATAGTTGAACGGAGTTTAACTTGCGTTGTGTTTAAAGTAACAAGCAAAAATTTTCAAATCAAATAAAGAGATCAAGCTTTCAAGTATAGTACAAAATTGATGAAATGACTAGCAAAACAAATTGATAATGTTAACTAGTGAAATGTTTACGGACAAAACAAGTACCCAGACCAGAAGAACCCAGTCGTGCAAACATCTTATGAAGTAGGCTATTAATCAACAGATCAACACACACACATACTTGATCATCTTCTTGTGATGCAACTAATCACTCTTTACCTAATAGCGAGTACTCCGTCAGGCCCTACTGCAGGTAATCGTTATTGGCTGTAATTTAGAGGCGCACTAATGTAATTTAGCATAGTAGCACTATGATCAGCTCCTTTATTTTGGATAAGATGGGGAGATACTGCTTTTATAGCAGTACCGGTCAATTGAGAGTTTTTTCACGCTATCCTGAAGAAAAGTTATTGGAATTCTACAGATAATGAAGCACGAATGAGCAGGATGAATTCCGTACGCATGAACAGAAAGTCAATACAATAAACTGTCGTAACGGTTTTAAAAATCCAATTTCTATTGGATTTTTCATGATAAAAAGAATAAATTGGAACACACATTGATGCAAGTACACTTTGAAGTACACTTTTCTCTTAACAACTTCTAAATAGCAACTTTTCAAGTAATACTGTTGGCTACAACAAATAATACCAAGAAGACTGTATTTTCCTCATCCTGGAGGGTTGAATATAATAATTATGCTATGAGTATTATAAGGATGCTATATTTCCAATTCCCATTGGTACTAACGTATTTTTACCGGTTCTATCACTATAATAATTCTGGCTACACTTGTAAGTAACACTCTGACATAATTTACACAATTAACTCACAAAAGACACTAATCAGTAATTATCACAAAAGAAAAGCAATAAATAAACAGTTCAATAAAGTTCAACTAATAATAAATGTTTCTATAACAATAGTATCACTGTAGAAAACTTATTATTCAACTGTCAATTGGCCGATCAATACTAAGTGCCCAACAAATTGGGAAGTGATAGCCGAGTGCCGTAGCAGGTATCAGAGATAAGCTACGAAACTCCTGGGCACTCTTTGTTAGGGTGACCGATTGGATTGGCCAGCAAAAAAGACCCTGTTCTCTGCTGTAAACACACTTCCCGGTGGTTCGGAACCCACCTAAAACTGTAGTTCCAACTCATCAATCACCATCGTCCAATTCATTACCATCGTACAATTCACAGGTTTCAGACCTATGTGGGCTTCATCCTCCGAAAAAAAATGCCAATGATTCCATGAGAAATATATAATAAATGGTTAATAAACTTAATAATAAACAAGCACAATGTCTGTCACAATAAGTGGAATCATAATCGCACTGTTTTTACTGCCACAAGAATGTCTAAAGAATTATCACATAATCTCGTCACGAGGCCTGCTGATTTGAAACTAGCTTCCTGCTTACATGCTGCACAGCCGCTTTTATAAGTTTGTTTGTTCTAGAAATCTCTGTTCCAGAGAGTTCCCGGTATTTCTATTTACAGAGATATTTTTAACAAAACAGATATTGGAGAAGCTCGAAAGTTCCAGATGTCCATTTGACAAATGAGAGCAAAAGAGACGAAGATAAAAAAACAAGTGTCCGTTATCAATGTAACCAGACTCAGTGTAACCAATGTAACCATTGACATAATGCAGTGTTTAAGGACGTTCTCCTCTATCTTACAGGATGTTTCCTAACAGTATAAACTGGAGTGAAAGTAGCTCAAATAATAAATTGTAGTTATAGGCTAATAAAGTAAATTCGTATGGCTTTTCGTGGTGGGGAGACCCTTACGGGTAGTTCCACCTCGCCGCTTTTTTAACGACTGCTTTTTTTTTTAATATGCAACCGGGACCGACGGCTTAACAATAGGCTAATCAATATCGTCAACTATAAACTAATTAGTTATGTGTTATAGACTACTTTAACTGTAGCGTATTATGTTGTTTATATTACGAGATCATTTATTTAAATTTTCAAAATTTCTCATAGGCTGTTATAGTCGAATACATCAAAGTATAAATTACGGTTTTATTTGTAAATCATATCCTATTACGATATTCATCTATGACAATCAGAATTTACATAATAGTAATATTTGAAGTTTGTACAAAATTTGTGCACTCACAAAACATTGAAAACTGTTTTTTTAGTAAACAAGCATAATTTGTAGCCTACTAATGATCACAACAGATTTAAGTTTAAGTGATGTAACTTTTGTCAAGCGTATCATCCTCTCGTCTGCGAAACCCATGTGTGAGTGTGTTCTTTAATAAAACGAACCTACAATCAATGAGTTGGAGGGGAGCCATGATGAGTCACGTCCGAAGACTGTGTTGCAAGTGAAGAGTGCTTTTGACGTTCGTCGTCAGAATGGACAAGGGTAGTAGAGGGTGGAGAGGGGTAAAAGATCCCTGTTTCCTATCCACCCCTAAAATACAATAATCTCCTGCTGGGAACCCATGTGTGCCCTGCCCATCTACCCAGCATCTACAAATGCACTGAAACTGTTACTGTGCATTATTTGCCCCTGCCAAAACGAGGTTATTCTTATTGCTGTACAACTTAGTCCACCTATTATGGCCCAACTTTTCCTGGTCTGTTGAAGCCCCCTTCCTTCATAATCTACTTCTTTCTGTAGATCCTGGAGAAAGTTTGTTATAGAATAATCGTCTAATGATCATCGTTCTCAGAAGTTACCTCTTGAAAATTCAATCCTAACCTACAACGTGATGATAGGACATGGCAACTGCTTAATTTTTTTTGGGTTTAGTAGTAGGTTTCATACATCACATAACAAAGAGCTGATAAAATAACTTGAATTCAATCCGAATTGATTAATACAAATTCAAATTCCTTTCTTCCTATAACAATCTTATTTCTCTTCTAATAAAATTGCACCTTTTTATTTAATTATTATTATTCTTTTATTAATAAAAAAAATATTATTTTTATTATTACAATTGCTATAATTGTAATAATTATTAACAATTAAAACATTATTATCAGCTTATGGAGTTGAAACGTACTTGAAACAATAATGTGTCGTTGTGTAGAAGTGGGCTACCAAAACTACAAACACATACTTGATTCGCAGCCAAACTCTCTCGAATAGACTAAATAAATAACTAAATCATACCAGGATAATTTTTATTGCTATTTAAAGAATTGATCTTAGTCTACAATGTCGTGTGAGCTATCCATGTTTGGATAAAACAGCTGTCCATGGTTGTGACTATGTTTGAAGTTTAATCTATACTAGGTGATGGTTAGCCGCTAGCCCACGGTTAACAAACATAATTACAATGATTAGGCTAGTGAGTGTTCCTAGTGGACACCTGGTGCTGATAGGGTGGTCGGGCAGCATCACCACCACACCACCCAATTTATCTCTTAGTTGGACTCCGTCATTATAATTTCCCCGCAACGCTGATGAGAAGCCCATGCACGTAAACACTGACAAACTCCGACCATTCAGACAACGGAACTTCTTCATTTGACATCTTCTGTTACAGGGATTTTCTTGTACTGATGAGATTTTCATTCTACGTGAGATACCACCTTCCTACAGTTCACGTTTTTATCAGAAAATTTATATTCTCAGCCTCATCGTCGGAAGTTTAATCTAATTATTGGTATTAATGATGTACAAAATATAATATATAATATAATATAATTTTGAAATGTATTTAGCCGGAATCATGCTACAACGTACCAAAGAAGTTTCCTTGTCTTCAAGTTTACAATGACTTCAAGCTTGACCTCTATTCCGTACTTATAAAACTAACAATTGTCTTTCGAACTTAATTTTTTTCTGTAATACCTATATTTACATATTTGAGATAAGTCAAATGTCAATACATGCGGGCTGACAAGGCCTACCAATAGTGGATGCCAGGTTTCAACTTCAACCTTACCTACTTCACAACATTGCCTTATCAAACTTGCTTCAAAGTAGGCTGCTACTTCTTTTATTTTTGGAAAGTCCTAAATAAAGATAATATAAAACGTTTCTGAATATCCATATCAAAATAAGAAAAGTTACCTGCTATAAACCGTAGTGATTCACTGATACATTGCTACCATGTGATACAATAACGTAACTCCTCAATCTCACGTCTCCAATTAGCCTATTGAGGGGAATATTTCAATAATAGAACTGTTCGGATACGATTCATTCTACAACATTCTACTATAGTGCCATGTTTTAACTCATTTAGATCAATGGAGCTGCACTAACGGTAGCCTGTTGTAATTAATTGTTCCATCCAGTGGCGTAGCCAGGATTAGATTTCGGGGGGGGGGGGGGGCAGTGGCTAGCCAGGATCAAATTTCGGGGGGGGGGGGGTCTGGGGTATAGGAGGGTCCGGATTTTTTTTAAATTTAGTGGTGTGAAAAGCTAATCTAGACAACTTGTTAGGCTCTAAAGTTCAGAAGAAAGTTTTGAAAAATTACTACCCAAGAACCTAGATGGCCAGGTTCGAAATGATAAAGTTTGATACCGTATACCGATATCTGTGACTATTTTGAGTCAAAACCCTTGAATTGGAACTAATCATACTTAACTTATGTACTGAATCTCAAAATTAATACTAATTATTATAAGTTTCATATAATTTATGTCATTAGCCTAAAACGCACCCAACCCAAAGTTCATGAAATCGGAATTTTTTTATCATAGCACACTGATTTTACACGCTTGCATAGAACTTGCATTTATTTGATTATACTTTCATTTATAAAATCCCGATTTTATGAACTTTGGGTGCGTACAGGCTAGTGGGTTATACTGAATTTTAACTTCAAAACTAAATTTTCTACAAGATGAGTTTATTCAAAAAGGTGATTTATCAATAATTAACAAAGTTAATCCACTTCAAACTTGAAAAGTTGAGTTTTATTTAATGTAATAAATAAATAATTATGGTAGTCACAGTTTTCTAACATGTTTTATTCGATTTCGTAGCTCATTTTAAATCAAAATTATCCATTTGAGCACCTAACATGCTAACAAGTTTCTATATGAGTAACTATTGAGGAAAAATTTGAAAAATGCATTAATCTGACTATAACTGTAGCTATATTCCATTACACAAACAGTGTTTCTGTAATCTTTTCGTTATAATACAACAAAACAGATAGAACCCTTCGGCTTTAATAAGTCCTTATCTATTAGTTATTTGAGAATTTTTATTTCTGAAATTTCGGGGGGGGGGCCGGGCCCCATGGGCCCCCCCCCTGGCTACGCCACTGGTTCCATCATTAGCCTATTATCTCACTATGGCAAAGTTTTTCTTGAAGCAAAGTTAGTTCTGTGCCTAACTTTTCCGCTGATACTACCTTCTTGTTATTGCAAAGTTGTTTCCAAAAGTTCAATCATCGTGTTTTCACAGATGTAATGTACTTCGAAAGTTTTTCTGGAATGGGAAAATAATTGTGGAGCTAATTGGCATTCTGTTTGTTGGCGTGTTGCAGGGAGAGAGAGCGTGAAGAATGGACAAGTGTGGCAGCGGATGCTTGTGAGCATGCGTCCAAACGATCTTCCAGTCGTACCAACATTCCCCCTTCAGCTGCGGTAAACGGTGTTTCTAAAGAGACACAGATCACTGCTGGCTCTGATAAGGCCAAACACGGACAGGACCAGATTCAGGTTGGTTGCAACTCGTGCTTCTCTCACAATAAAAAGTACAATGCAATATATGCTACTTACTGTACAATCACAATATAAAGTCAAATGGAAACACATTTGAAAAAATGTGTGCTTTATGATAATGGCTGACTGGCGGCGAATGTTTTCAATAAGAAAGATTATTTTCAACTAATTTCAATTTAGCTTTCCTTCAAAAGGAAAAGTGAAG
>OX418217.1:37628023-37639759 GCA_948455865.1 Conomelus anceps
GTGTTCACTCCCTTTTCACTCACTGTTCACTCAGTATTCACCTAGTGTTCACTCACTGTTCACCTAGTGTTCATTCACTGTTCCCTCTAATGCTCCCCTAGTGTTTTCTCCTACTCAGCTATACCTTATACTCTAGGAGGGGAGTGGTGGGGTAAATGATGATACAATAATCATATTTTTTTTATTTTTTATTTTTTTATTGAGAAAAGCAAACTTTGACAGAAATGTATATCTTTTTGTAATGCTTGCATAATCCAATTGTGCAGGATGTTTACCCTATAATGTGATTGTAGATAATGATAAAACTGTTGGGATTGATTGCTTAACTTGGGTTAATAATAATGTAAGAGTGAAAATGTATAATAAGTTAATTTGCCAAATGACAAGCCCTGGTGTAAATAAGCAGCTGGGTAACCATATTGTAGACTTTATTACCTGTCCAGATACAAGATTACAGGAAACCTTTACTTCTGATTTAGCTAGAATGCATAGCATTACACATTTGGAAGCAACAATTTATAACTATAGCATAAGAAATAGCTCCAACTCTAAGAAATTCGATCCTATTTGAGATAGCTTGCCACTCTTAAATGACAGTAAAAATTATTTTGAAAATGCTCCAATATATTCTGTATCCTTGTCTAAGATGTGGTCCAAACTGACAGATAGTTTAAAGAATAGCTGTTGCTTGGTTTATAACAATCTTTTACAATATGTTTACTGGGAGAATAGCAACACCAAGAAATTGACTGGAGTACAAGTAAAGCTGCCCACCAATCCAGAACATCGAAATAAAATAATATCCTATATCATTTATGCATTTAGCTTCAATTTACTACCCATTAGATCGAGGTAGCAGTGGTACTGTGCATACGTTGTCAGAACAGGCTCTGCGAATTTTGAAGCATAGAATATTAATTCAAACGGATAAGTAGTATTTTTGTTTATTATTATTAGTATTTATAATATCTTAATAATTTACATCATTAACTTGTCTAATATAAGTTAAAGTATTTAAATAAAAAGTCAAATTCTATTTTCGAGGTTAGGTGTACCGATATTGATAAATTTTCTTGTAATAAAATAGTCTCAAGTTGACAATTGTAATAAATTAAGCAATATTTCATTAAACATTTAACTAAAATCAATTGAAAACAATTTTTAGATAGGAAAATGAGTCCAAACAAGGCATCTAAATCTAATTGTTTAACTAAAACTCAGGTAGCTACGCGATCTCAGCAATTATTAACAAAAAAATCTCCAACAGCTCTTAAAGCTACTGTAGATGTAGAAGAAAAGGTTGCTAAACTATTGAGTGATCACACCAAATTGAAAACAAAATTAGAAACATCGCTAAAAAATTCTGAGGAAGAACGAATAGGGTTAGTGGATCACATAAAATCTCTAGAAGTTATTGTAAAATTGCAGCAGGAAGACCATAAAACTGAAATACTAAATCTCACGAGTCAATGTAGGTCTATGTCAGAGGAAATCGAAATATTAAAATCAAAAATAAACTTGGCTAATGTAAGATCTGAACCTCTGATCAATACAAAAAAAGTAGAACCTAAATCAAATGGGGAAAAAATTAATAGAAATGGTCAAACAAAAACGTATAGTCAGGTTTTGCAAACAGCAACCAAAACTAAAGTAAGGGAAAATAACGATAGGAAAGGTAGAGTACTGCTCTTGACATCCAGTCATGGACGAGACTGTAGTGACCTACTAAATAAAAGATTAAAAAATAAGTATGAAGTTCAGAGCTTTTTCAAACCAAGTGCCCCTATAAACGCTATCGTAGAGTCAGCACAGGAACAAACTAAAGATTTTGGAAAAAAAACGATTTTCTAATAGTACTGGGTGGCTCAAACAATATAAATGAACCTAATCTAAAACATCTTCCTGAAATAAATGAAAAAATTAAAGAGATTGTGCCACTCAGCCAAAAAACTAATGTAATAATAAGTACAATTCCGTATAGGTTTGATAGGCCAGAGCTAAATGAAGCCATTAAGTCAACAAATAAATCAATTCATAATACAATCAACAGCCTAAAAAATAAGAATTCTAAGCAGTTGGGGATTTGTTTTCTAAATGAAAGGCTGAAAAAACATAACTTCACTAATCATGGTCTACATCTAAATCAATCTGGCAAAGTAATATTTTGTAATAGGCTGGCAGAGCTGATTGAAAGTCGTTTGCAATCTACTGTCAATAATTCTACTAAACAATCATCTAACGAACCTTTTTTAGTAAAGTGGCTCAAAACCGGGAAGGGAAACTAGTTTCAGATGATAAATTCATATCTTCAATTGTATTAAAGGACGTTAATCGATTAGGAAATCAGGATAGCATTAGTGGAAGGAACTCTTGTAACAATCTGATGGGCTCCCAAGGTTCTAAGAGATTAAGTAGATGTACTTCAATATGCAAAAGCAACGATAACGTAATAAGGGATGATAGGGAAGTACCGGTACTCACTGTGTTCCATCAGAATATTCAATACATTCGTAACAAAATAGATAGAATCGAAATATTTTTTTAAAGAAGAGGCTCCTGATATAGCTATTTTCACAGAGCATGGTTTAAAAGAAGATGAATTGTCACAACTTAATATTCCAAACTATTCATTGAAAACGTCGTATTGCAGGACATCTCATCGAAGTGGGGGAGTAGCTATCTTCACTAAAAATGCTAAGAATATGCAAACATTTAATTTAGAATATGTAGAGAAATTTGCTGTGGAAATGGATTTAGAAGTTACTGGTTTGAGAGTAAAAATCGACAATAATTTCGAAGTAGCGGTGTTAGGTATTTACAGGTCACCAAATGGGGAATGGAACAATTTTTGTGAACTATTCAATAGGCTTTTAGAGATTACTACTACTCGTTTTACAAACGTTATTGTAGCGGGAGATTTCAATACAGACTTTGCAACACAGAATAAAATGACAGAAGATTTAAAGGATATTATATGCATGAATAACTTGGAAATAAAAGTTCATGAATATACCAGAGTCACAAGAACATCACAAACAATAATTGATAACATCCTTACTAATATAGATTACTCTAAAACAAGATTAGGCGGCTCGGAACTATCTGATCATGACTATCAAATCTTAGAGGTGGGGTTGCAAGGTCATAAATCAATTAAAAAGAGTAGAGTAATGAAAGAAATTCAACAATGTGAACAGGGGAATATCGATTGTTTGAAGCAGAATCTGCTACAAGAAAACTGGAGTAGGGTTTACAATAGCAATAGTTTAAATGACAAATATGATAGTTTCATTAATATTTTAAGGTTTCATATTACTATGAGTTGTCCAGTTAAAAAAGTCCCTGTAAAGAACAAATTAGACAAGATTGAAGAGTGGATAACTGATGATATCCTTGCAGAAAGAAATAGGGTTAAAGATGCATATGATGAATTCAAACTATCTAGAAATATGTTAAGTGAAGATAATTACAAAGCTCTAAAGAAAAATTATACAAGAGAAGTGAAAAGAGCGAAATGTAAGAAAACAGCTGAAATTTTGAATAATAGTGTGTACTTTAACACAGCAGTGTGGGATGTAATAAACAAAAATAGGCAAGTAGCTCATGTAGATGCTTATACTAGTGTCCCCAGAATAATTAACTAAAATAACAAATATATTGATGATAGTGTAGACATTTGTAATTTCTTTAACAGATATTATCAACTGGTTGCTAAGGATCTTCAAAAATCTCTTAATACAGGTATTAGTGATGCAAACATGAGGAATACTGAGGGGATTCAGAACAAATTAAAATTCCACCCAGTATACCAAGACGAGTTGTCAAATATCATTGATAGTTTAAATAATAAAAAAACTGTAGGAATGGATGGGGTATCCAGTAAAATTCTGAAAGAATGTAAAGATCAATTGTTAGACCCCTTGATTCATCTGATCAATCATTCATTAGAACAAGATGTTTTTCCAGATAACTTAAAAGAGGGGAAGATCTTGCCAATCTTCAAAAATGGTGATAGAGAAAAGGTAGAAAACTATAGGCCCATTAGTATTTTAAATGTAATAAGTAAAATTTTTGAAAGAGTAGTTCTAAATAGGTTACTTCTGCACCTTCAAGAAGCTAACTTTATCTGTGATGAACAGCATGGCTTCCAGAAAGGGAGATCAACAAAAACAGCCATAATTTCTCTAGTTGAAAAACTAATAGATATAATAGATTCAGGTGATAAAGCTACTGCAATCTTCTTAGATCTGTCAAAGGCATTTGATTGTGTTAATCATAGAACTTTATTGGAAATACTGCAAAATGTAGGTGTAAATGGGGTTGAACTGAAATGGTTTGAATCATATCTTATTGGGAGAAAACAATGTGTAGAACTAACTACAGCAGTTGGTAATAGTATAGTAAAGAATAAATCTAATAAATTAGAGGTGCAAGCTGGAGTGCCTCAGGGGTCAATACTAGGTCCATTGCTTTTTTTTGTTATATGTCAACCGTTTACCTAAAGAATTAATTAGTGGTAGAGCCCTCTTATTTGCTGATGATACATCACTCATTTTCAACAATTCCATTCTAGATAATTTAGAAATAAGTGCCCATATAGGTGTGCAGTCCATTGTCCAATTTTTAAATCAGTTGAAATTAACTATAAATAGTCAAAAATGCCAATACCTTCAATTCAAAAACAAACATAATTTAAATGAAGATAGGGCTATAAACGTGTTTGTAAACGATAATAAATTAGACCAGGAAGAAAAAATTGCATTTCTAGGAGTTATGTTGGATAGACGATTGACCTGGACTCCATACATTGAGAAAATATGTAGTAAAATTTCATCTGGGGTATTTGTCCTGCAACAGCTCGCTAGATTGAATGACAAAAAGTTACTTTTTACAGCTTACCATGGGCTCTTACTGTCACATATTAGGTATGCTATCTTAGTATGGGGTAATTCATCAAAACAAAATCTTGATAGGGTGTTTAAGATCCAAAAGAAAGCGGTTAGGTGTATAGAAAGAGTAAATAGATTAGATTCATGTAGGCCGTTGTTCAAGAGACTTGGTCTCCTAACTGTACCCTGCTTATATGTGTATGAAGCTACTTTATATGTAAAAACGAATGATATTAACCAAAATTTTGATGTACATGATTATAATACAAGAAGCCGAGGAGATTATCACTTGGTGAGTCACAATAGTAGCTTATTCAAACAAAAACCTAGTTATATTGGTAGGAAATTCTACAACAAGCTACCGCAGTTTTTGAAGAGTCTTGAAAATATAGAAATATTTAAAAAACAATTGAAGAAATATTTAGTTGATAAAGCTTTTTATAGTGTACTAGAGTTCCTTTCACATCAAAATTAAGCCTCACCTCAACTTATTGAAGTAATTATGTTATCTAGTTTATAATATTGTTGATCTGACTTGTCTTATACTCCTTAACTGGAGTCTCCAAGACGTAATCTACAAAAAAAAAAAAAAAAAAAAAAAAAAAAAAATTAATTATGTAGAAATTTGCGAGGATACAGACAACAGGGGATAATATAAGTTTCAAACAAAAGTGTTATATTAAGAGTGGTGAGACATATTTCTCCAAGTCAACCACCACTTTCTCTCCTATTGCCAAAGAGGTCAACCTAGATGAGCTAGGTCTTGTTAAAACCAGTAATCTTATACCTCAAGTTTTAAGAAAAAGAACAAACATAACCTCCAAGCTTGCTCCCTATCCTGTTAAAGAAATAGATCCCTTGTCTCCAATCACAGTGCTATCTGCTAGGAAGCGTAAGCTAGAGCTGGACAAAATTAATCTTAAACGTAGGAAAGTTGAGTTTTTAAAAGCTACAGAGTCCATAAAGAAACAGCATAAACAGCTAGTACAATATGAGAATGAAATCAAAGATTTGAGAGAGCAGCTTGAACCATATTTTTATTCACATTGGAAGAATTTTGAACCAAGTGGGGTGTATCATGTGACTGCATTTACTGTGAATAATAAGGAAAAGTTTACATACATATGTTGGGGTTCTAGGGGAAAAAGATAGCTTGAAACAGGTTTACTTTGTAAAAGGGTACCATAAAAAGGTTTTTCTCAATGCATACAAAGAAATAGAAGATCTTAAGAAAGTAGGCTATTTTGTGATCCCCTACAATGATGAAAAAGATATGATTTGCTTGCCAAGAGGAGAAACCATTTGTCTAATTACCATTAATGGTATGACAAGCTACAATGGTTACACATTTCCAAAAATACAAACAATTGAATTTTCGTCCGATGTGTGGAAAAACTTGGAAGACACTTCCTTTACACAGTCAGAAGTGGACCAATTCAACAGCATTACAATGCTGGAAATTAAAGGGGAAAGTAAAAGTAGGACAGTGCAAACGATTGGAAGAGTTAGCAGAAGGTACAGAGTTGGTCATTGTTGCAATTAGACAAGTATAGGCTAGAAATAAGAATCGGTATATTCTACAGTTTGAGAACCTAGAAGCATTGTATATCTAGAATTATTGGGTGGAGGAAGAATTTGAGAACTCTAATATAGATTTAAATTATAAAATTAGAATTAGGTTGAATGTTCTTAAGCATACCCCCCAGTAGAAATAAGGAAAGAGTTGTTTTTTTTTGTATTTAATATATTGCATTGTAACTGGAAAAATGTATTATTATATGTTGTATCAATAAATGGAGAAATTATTATGAATCTGTCTTTTGTGTTTTCCACAAATCCCTACAATCCTATCCTTATAAATTAGATTAACCTAAGACATATTTCTCTAAGTCACCTGTTGGGTGTTGACTGTTGGCTTATACTATATATGAATTAGTCACTCCAATTGTGCACCAAGTAAGCCATAAGGGACAAAAGTGGTACACCAAGATATCCAAAAGTGATACTAAGTGGGAGTTGAGTGTGCACTACTACACTGAGTGGAGCACTGAGTGTGCAGTAAGTGGGTGCAGTGGCTCAGTAAAAGAGCTCACAGTGAGTGCGAGCTTATCTTACAATTAGCTTGAATGCTTACATATTAGAGCTGCTAGAGCACTAGCAGGAGCACTAGGTCACTAGTGCTCCCCTAGTGCGCCAATAGTGCGCCTTTAGTACACCACTAGTGCGCCCCTAGTGCTCCCCTTCCCTGGGTAGTTAGGTCATGTTAGGTTAGTTTAGTTTTGGTTAGGTTAGGTCAGGTTGAGTTATGTTGGGTTAGGTTAGGTCATGTTAGGTTAGGTTAGGTTGGGTTAGGTTAGTTGGATTTAAAAGTGGCGCGCCACTGAGCTCTTTTACTGAGCCACTGCACCCACTTACTGCACACTCAGTGCTCCACTCAGTGTAGTAGTGCACACTCAACTCCCACTTAGTATCACTTTTGGATATCTTGGTGTACCACTTTTGTCCCTTATGGCTTACTTGGTGCACAATTGGAGTGACTAATTCATATATAGTATAAGCCAACAGTCAACACCCAACAGGTGACTTAGAGAAATATGTCTTAGGTTAATCTAATTTATAAGGATAGGATTGTAGGGATTTGTGGAAAACACAAAAGACAGATTCATAATAATTTCTCCATTTATTGATACAACATATAATAATACATTTTTCCAGTTACAATGCAATATATTAAATACAAAAAAAAACAACTCTTTCCTTATTTCTACTGGGGGGTATGCTTAAGAACATTCAACCTAATTCTAATTTTATAATTTAAATCTATATTAGAGTTCTCAAATTCTTCCTCCACCCAATAATTCTAGATATACAATGCTTCTAGGTTCTCAAACTGTAGAATATACCGATTCTTATTTCTAGCCTATACTTGTCTAATTGCAACAATGACCAACTCTGTACCTTCTGCTAACTCTTCCAATCGTTTGCACTGTCCTACTTTTACTTTCCCCTTTAATTTCCAGCATTGTAATGCTGTTGAATTGGTCCACTTCTGACTGTGTAAAGGAAGTGTCTTCCAAGTTTTTCCACACATCGGACGAAAATTCAATTGTTTGTATTTTTGGAAATGTGTAACCATTGTAGCTTGTCATACCATTAATGGTAATTAGACAAATGGTTTCTCCTCTTGGCAAGCAAATCATATCTTTTTCATCATTGTAGGGGATCACAAAATAGCCTACTTTCTTAAGATCTTCTATTTCTTTGTATGCATTGAGAAAAACCTTTTTATGGTACCCTTTTACAAAGTAAACCTGTTTCAAGCTATCTTTTTCCCCTAGAACCCCAACATATGTATGTAAACTTTTCCTTATTATTCACAGTAAATGCAGTCACATGATACACCCCACTTGGTTCAAAATTCTTCCAATGTGAATAAAAATATGGTTCAAGCTGCTCTCTCAAATCTTTGATTTCATTCTCATATTGTACTAGCTGTTTATGCTGTTTCTTTATGGACTCTGTAGCTTTTAAAAACTCAACTTTCCTACGTTTAAGATTAATTTTGTCCAGCTCTAGCTTACGCTTCCTAGCAGATAGCACTGTGATTGGAGACAAGGGATCTATTTCTTTAACAGGATAGGGAGCAAGCTTGGAGGTTATGTTTGTTCTTTTTCTTAAAACTTGAGGTATAAGATTACTGGTTTTAACAAGACCTAGCTCATCTAGGTTGACCTCTTTGGCAATAGGAGAGAAAGTGGTGGTTGACTTGGAGAAATATGTCTCACCACTCTTAATATAACACTTTTGTTTGAAACTTATATTATCCCCTGTTGTCTGTATCCTCGCAAATTTCTACATAATTAATTTTTTTTTTTTTTTTTTTTTTTTTTTTTTTTTTTTTTTTTTGTAGATTACGTCTTGGAGACTCCAGTTAAGGAGTATAAGACAAGTCAGATCAACAATATTATAAACTAGATAACATAATTACTTCAATAAGTTGAGGTGAGGCTTAATTTTGATGTGAAAGGAACTCTAGTACACTATAAAAAGCTTTATCAACTAAATATTTCTTCAATTGTTTTTTAAATATTTCTATATTTTCAAGACTCTTCAAAAACTGCGGTAGCTTGTTGTAGAATTTCCTACCAATATAACTAGGTTTTTGTTTGAATAAGCTACTATTGTGACTCACCAAGTGATAATCTCCTCGGCTTCTTGTATTATAATCATGTACATCAAAATTTTGGTTAATATCATTCGTTTTTACATATAAAGTAGCTTCATACACATATAAGCAGGGTACAGTTAGGAGACCAAGTCTCTTGAACAACGGCCTACATGAATCTAATCTATTTACTCTTTCTATACACCTAACCGCTTTCTTTTGGATCTTAAACACCCTATCAAGATTTTGTTTTGATGAATTACCCCATACTAAGATAGCATACCTAATATGTGACAGTAAGAGCCCATGGTAAGCTGTAAAAAGTAACTTTTTGTCATTCAATCTAGCGAGCTGTTGCAGGACAAATACCCCAGATGAAATTTTACTACATATTTTCTCAATGTATGGAGTCCAGGTCAATCGTCTATCCAACATAACTCCTAGAAATGCAATTTTTTCTTCCTGGTCTAATTTATTATCGTTTACAAACACGTTTATAGCCCTATCTTCATTTAAATTATGTTTGTTTTTGAATTGAAGGTATTGGCATTTTTGACTATTTATAGTTAATTTCAACTGATTTAAAAATTGGACAATGGACTGCACACCTATATGGGCACTTATTTCTAAATTATCTAGAATGGAATTGTTGAAAATGAGTGATGTATCATCAGCAAATAAGAGGGCTCTACCACTAATTAATTCTTTAGGTAAACGGTTGACATATAACAAAAAAAAGCAATGGACCTAGTATTGACCCCTGAGGCACTCCAGCTTGCACCTCTAATTTATTAGATTTATTCTTTACTATACTATTACCAACTGCTGTAGTTAGTTCTACACATTGTTTTCTCCCAATAAGATATGATTCAAACCATTTCAGTTCAACCCCATTTACACCTACATTTTGCAGTATTTCCAATAAAGTTCTATGATTAACACAATCAAATGCCTTTGACAGATCTAAGAAGATTGCAGTAGCTTTATCACCTGAATCTATTATATCTATTAGTTTTTCAACTAGAGAAATTATGGCTGTTTTTGTTGATCTCCCTTTCTGGAAGCCATGCTGTTCATCACAGATAAAGTTAGCTTCTTGAAGGTGCAGAAGTAACCTATTTAGAACTACTCTTTCAAAAATTTTACTTATTACATTTAAAATACTAATGGGCCTATAGTTTTCTACCTTTTCTCTATCACCATTTTTGAAGATTGGCAAGATCTTCCCCTCTTTTAAGTTATCTGGAAAAACATCTTGTTCTAATGAATGATTGATCAGATGAATCAAGGGGTCTAACAATTGATCTTTACATTCTTTCAGAATTTTACTGGATACCCCATCCATTCCTACAGTTTTTTTATTATTTAAACTATCAATGATATTTGACAACTCGTCTTGGTATACTGGGTGGAATTTTAATTTGTTCTGAATCCCCTCAGTATTCCTCATGTTTGCATCACTAATACCTGTATTAAGAGATTTTTGAAGATCCTTAGCAACCAGTTGATAATATCTGTTAAAGAAATTACAAATGTCTACACTATCATCAATATATTTGTTATTTTAGTTAATTATTCTGGGGACACTAGTATAAGCATCTACATGAGCTACTTGCCTATTTTTGTTTATTACATCCCACACTGCTGTGTTAAAGTACACACTATTATTCAAAATTTCAGCTGTTTTCTTACATTTCGCTCTTTTCACTTCTCTTGTATAATTTTTCTTTAGAGCTTTGTAATTATCTTCACTTAACATATTTCTAGATAGTTTGAATTCATCATATGCATCTTTAACCCTATTTCTTTCTGCAAGGATATCATCAGTTATCCACTCTTCAATCTTGTCTAATTTGTTCTTTACAGGGACTTTTTTAACTGGACAACTCATAGTAATATGAAACCTTAAAATATTAATGAAACTATCATATTTGTCATTTAAACTATTGCTATTGTAAACCCTACTCCAGTTTTCTTGTAGCAGATTCTGCTTCAAACAATCGATATTCCCCTGTTCACATTGTTGAATTTCTTTCATTACTCTACTCTTTTTAATTGATTTATGACCTTGCAACCCCACCTCTAAGATTTGATAGTCATGATCAGATAGTTCCGAGCCGCCTAATCTTGTTTTAGAGTAATCTATATTAGTAAGGATGTTATCAATTATTGTTTGTGATGTTCTTGTGACTCTGGTATATTCATGAACTTTTATTTCCAAGTTATTCATGCATATAATATCCTTTAAATCTTCTGTCATTTTATTCTGTGTTGCAAAGTCTGTATTGAAATCTCCCGCTACAATAACGTTTGTAAAACGAGTAGTAGTAATCTCTAAAAGCCTATTGAATAGTTCACAAAAATTGTTCCATTCCCCATTTGGTGACCTGTAAATACCTAACACCGCTACTTCGAAATTATTGTCGATTTTTACTCTCAAACCAGTAACTTCTAAATCCATTTCCACAGCAAATTTCTCTACATATTCTAAATTAAATGTTTGCATATTCTTAGCATTTTTAGTGAAGATAGCTACTCCCCCACTTCGATGAGATGTCCTGCAATACGACGTTTTCAATGAATAGTTTGGAATATTAAGTTGTGACAATTCATCTTCTTTTAAACCATGCTCTGTGAAAATAGCTATATCAGGAGCCTCTTCTTTAAAAAAATATTTCGATT
>OX418217.1:37639959-37652459 GCA_948455865.1 Conomelus anceps
TCACTGTTCACTTCAGTATTCACTCCCTTTTCACTCACTGTTCACTCACTGTTCACTCACTGTTCACTCACTGTTCACCTAGTGTTCACTCCCTTTTCACTCACTGTTCACTCAGTATTCACCTAGTGTTCACTCACTGTTCACCTAGTGTTCATTCACTGTTCCCTCTAATGCTCCCCTAGTGTTTTCTCCTACTCAGCTATACCTTATACTCTAGGAGGGGAGTGGTGGGGTAAATGATGATACAATAATCATATTTTTTTTATTTTTTATTTTTTTATTGAGAAAAGCAAACTTTGACAGAAATGTATATCTTTTTGTAATGCTTGCATAATCCAATTGTGCAGGATGTTTACCCTATAATGTGATTGTAGATAATGATAAAACTGTTGGGATTGATTGCTTAACTTGGGTTAATAATAATGTAAGAGTGAAAATGTATAATAAGTTAATTTGCCAAATGACAAGCCCTGGTGTAAATAAGCAGCTGGGTAACCATATTGTAGACTTTATTACCTGTCCAGATACAAGATTACAGGAAACCTTTACTTCTGATTTAGCTAGAATGCATAGCATTACACATTTGGAAGCAACAATTTATAACTATAGCATAAGAAATAGCTCCAACTCTAAGAAATTCGATCCTATTTGAGATAGCTTGCCACTCTTAAATGACAGTAAAAATTATTTTGAAAATGCTCCAATATATTCTGTATCCTTGTCTAAGATGTGGTCCAAACTGACAGATAGTTTAAAGAATAGCTGTTGCTTGGTTTATAACAATCTTTTACAATATGTTTACTGGGAGAATAGCAACACAAGAAATTGACTGGAGTACAAGTAAAGCTGCCCACCAATCCCAGAACATCGAAATAAAATAATATCCTATATCACATTTATGCATTTAGCTTCAATTTACTACCCATTAGATCGAGGTAGCAGTGGTACTGTGCATACGTTGTCAGAACAGGCTCTGCGAATTTTGAAGCATAGAATATTAATTCAAACGGATAAGTAGTATTTTTGTTTATTATTATTAGTATTTATAATATCTTAATAATTTACATCATTAACTTGTCTAATATAAGTTAAAGTATTTAAATAAAAAGTCAAATTCTATTTCGAGGTTAGGTGTACCGATATTGATAAATTTTCTTGTAATAAAATAGTCTCAAGTTGACAATTGTAATAAATTAAGCAATATTTCATTAAACATTTAACTAAAATCAATTGAAAAACAATTTTTAGATAGGAAAATGAGTCCAAACAAGGCATCTAAATCTAATTGTTTAACTAAAACTCAGGTAGCTACCGCGATCTCAGCAATTATTAACAAAAAAATCTCCAACAGCTCTTAAAGCTACTGTAGATGTAGAAGAAAAGGTTGCTAAAACTATTGAGTGATCACACCAAATTGAAAACAAAATTAGAAAACATCGCTAAAAAATTCTGAGGAAGAACGAATAGGGTTAGTGGATCACATAAAATCTCTAGAAGTTATTGTAAAATTGCAGCAGGAAGACCATAAAACTGAAATACTAAATCTCACGAGTCAATGTAGGTCTATGTCAGAGGAAATCGAAATATTAAAATCAAAAATAAACTTGGCTAATGTAAGATCTGAACCTCTGATCAATACAAAAAAAGTAGAACCTAAATCAAATGGGGAAAAAATTAATAGAAATGGTCAAACAAAAACGTATAGTCAGGTTTTGCAAACAGCAACCAAAACTAAAGTAAGGGAAAATAACGATAGGAAAGGTAGAGTACTGCTCTTGACATCCAGTCATGGACGAGACTGTAGTGACCTACTAAATAAAAGATTAAAAAATAAGTATGAAGTTCAGAGCTTTTTCAAACCAAGTGCCCCTATAAACGCTATCGTAGAGTCAGCACAGGAACAAACTAAAGATTTTGGAAAAAAACGATTTTCTAATAGTACTGGGTGGCTCAAACAATATAAATGAACCTAATCTAAAACATCTTCCTGAAATAAATGAAAAAATTAAAGAGATTGTGCCACTCAGCCAAAAAACTAATGTAATAATAAGTACAATTCCGTATAGGTTTGATAGGCCAGAGCTAAATGAAGCCATTAAGTCAACAAATAAATCAATTCATAATACAATCAACAGCCTAAAAAATAAGAATTCTAAGCAGTTGGGGATTTGTTTTCTAAATGAAAGGCTGAAAAAACATAACTTCACTAATCATGGTCTACATCTAAATCAATCTGGCAAAGTAATATTTTGTAATAGGCTGGCAGAGCTGATTGAAAGTCGTTTGCAATCTACTGTCAATAATTCTACTAAACAATCATCTAACGAACCTTTTTTAGTAAAGTGGCTCAAAACCGGGAAGGGAAACTAGTTTCAGATGATAAATTCATATCTTCAATTGTATTAAAGGACGTTAATCGATTAGGAAATCAGGATAGCATTAGTGGAAGGAACTCTTGTAACAATCTGATGGGCTCCCAAGGTTCTAAGAGATTAAGTAGATGTACTTCAATATGCAAAAGCAACGATAACGTAATAAGGGATGATAGGGAAGTACCGGTACTCACTGTGTTCCATCAGAATATTCAATACATTCGTAACAAAATAGATAGAATCGAAATATTTTTTTAAAGAAGAGGCTCCTGATATAGCTATTTTCACAGAGCATGGTTTAAAAGAAGATGAATTGTCACAACTTAATATTCCAAACTATTCATTGAAAACGTCGTATTGCAGGACATCTCATCGAAGTGGGGGAGTAGCTATCTTCACTAAAAATGCTAAGAATATGCAAACATTTAATTTAGAATATGTAGAGAAATTTGCTGTGGAAATGGATTTAGAAGTTACTGGTTTGAGAGTAAAAATCGACAATAATTTCGAAGTAGCGGTGTTAGGTATTTACAGGTCACCAAATGGGGAATGGAACAATTTTTGTGAACTATTCAATAGGCTTTTAGAGATTACTACTACTCGTTTTACAAACGTTATTGTAGCGGGAGATTTCAATACAGACTTTGCAACACAGAATAAAATGACAGAAGATTTAAAGGATATTATATGCATGAATAACTTGGAAATAAAAGTTCATGAATATACCAGAGTCACAAGAACATCACAAACAATAATTGATAACATCCTTACTAATATAGATTACTCTAAAACAAGATTAGGCGGCTCGGAACTATCTGATCATGACTATCAAATCTTAGAGGTGGGGTTGCAAGGTCATAAATCAATTAAAAAGAGTAGAGTAATGAAAGAAATTCAACAATGTGAACAGGGGAATATCGATTGTTTGAAGCAGAATCTGCTACAAGAAAACTGGAGTAGGGTTTACAATAGCAATAGTTTAAATGACAAATATGATAGTTTCATTAATATTTTAAGGTTTCATATTACTATGAGTTGTCCAGTTAAAAAAGTCCCTGTAAAGAACAAATTAGACAAGATTGAAGAGTGGATAACTGATGATATCCTTGCAGAAAGAAATAGGGTTAAAGATGCATATGATGAATTCAAACTATCTAGAAATATGTTAAGTGAAGATAATTACAAAGCTCTAAAGAAAAATTATACAAGAGAAGTGAAAAGAGCGAAATGTAAGAAAACAGCTGAAATTTTGAATAATAGTGTGTACTTTAACACAGCAGTGTGGGATGTAATAAACAAAAATAGGCAAGTAGCTCATGTAGATGCTTATACTAGTGTCCCCAGAATAATTAACTAAAATAACAAATATATTGATGATAGTGTAGACATTTGTAATTTCTTTAACAGATATTATCAACTGGTTGCTAAGGATCTTCAAAAATCTCTTAATACAGGTATTAGTGATGCAAACATGAGGAATACTGAGGGGATTCAGAACAAATTAAAATTCCACCCAGTATACCAAGACGAGTTGTCAAATATCATTGATAGTTTAAATAATAAAAAAACTGTAGGAATGGATGGGGTATCCAGTAAAATTCTGAAAGAATGTAAAGATCAATTGTTAGACCCCTTGATTCATCTGATCAATCATTCATTAGAACAAGATGTTTTTCCAGATAACTTAAAAGAGGGGAAGATCTTGCCAATCTTCAAAAATGGTGATAGAGAAAAGGTAGAAAACTATAGGCCCATTAGTATTTTAAATGTAATAAGTAAAATTTTTGAAAGAGTAGTTCTAAATAGGTTACTTCTGCACCTTCAAGAAGCTAACTTTATCTGTGATGAACAGCATGGCTTCCAGAAAGGGAGATCAACAAAAACAGCCATAATTTCTCTAGTTGAAAAACTAATAGATATAATAGATTCAGGTGATAAAGCTACTGCAATCTTCTTAGATCTGTCAAAGGCATTTGATTGTGTTAATCATAGAACTTTATTGGAAATACTGCAAAATGTAGGTGTAAATGGGGTTGAACTGAAATGGTTTGAATCATATCTTATTGGGAGAAAACAATGTGTAGAACTAACTACAGCAGTTGGTAATAGTATAGTAAAGAATAAATCTAATAAATTAGAGGTGCAAGCTGGAGTGCCTCAGGGGTCAATACTAGGTCCATTGCTTTTTTTTGTTATATGTCAACCGTTTACCTAAAGAATTAATTAGTGGTAGAGCCCTCTTATTTGCTGATGATACATCACTCATTTTCAACAATTCCATTCTAGATAATTTAGAAATAAGTGCCCATATAGGTGTGCAGTCCATTGTCCAATTTTTAAATCAGTTGAAATTAACTATAAATAGTCAAAAATGCCAATACCTTCAATTCAAAAACAAACATAATTTAAATGAAGATAGGGCTATAAACGTGTTTGTAAACGATAATAAATTAGACCAGGAAGAAAAAATTGCATTTCTAGGAGTTATGTTGGATAGACGATTGACCTGGACTCCATACATTGAGAAAATATGTAGTAAAATTTCATCTGGGGTATTTGTCCTGCAACAGCTCGCTAGATTGAATGACAAAAAGTTACTTTTTACAGCTTACCATGGGCTCTTACTGTCACATATTAGGTATGCTATCTTAGTATGGGGTAATTCATCAAAACAAAATCTTGATAGGGTGTTTAAGATCCAAAAGAAAGCGGTTAGGTGTATAGAAAGAGTAAATAGATTAGATTCATGTAGGCCGTTGTTCAAGAGACTTGGTCTCCTAACTGTACCCTGCTTATATGTGTATGAAGCTACTTTATATGTAAAAACGAATGATATTAACCAAAATTTTGATGTACATGATTATAATACAAGAAGCCGAGGAGATTATCACTTGGTGAGTCACAATAGTAGCTTATTCAAACAAAAACCTAGTTATATTGGTAGGAAATTCTACAACAAGCTACCGCAGTTTTTGAAGAGTCTTGAAAATATAGAAATATTTAAAAAACAATTGAAGAAATATTTAGTTGATAAAGCTTTTTATAGTGTACTAGAGTTCCTTTCACATCAAAATTAAGCCTCACCTCAACTTATTGAAGTAATTATGTTATCTAGTTTATAATATTGTTGATCTGACTTGTCTTATACTCCTTAACTGGAGTCTCCAAGACGTAATCTACAAAAAAAAAAAAAAAAAAAAAAAAAAAAAATTAATTATGTAGAAATTTGCGAGGATACAGACAACAGGGGATAATATAAGTTTCAAACAAAAGTGTTATATTAAGAGTGGTGAGACATATTTCTCCAAGTCAACCACCACTTTCTCTCCTATTGCCAAAGAGGTCAACCTAGATGAGCTAGGTCTTGTTAAAACCAGTAATCTTATACCTCAAGTTTTAAGAAAAAGAACAAACATAACCTCCAAGCTTGCTCCCTATCCTGTTAAAGAAATAGATCCCTTGTCTCCAATCACAGTGCTATCTGCTAGGAAGCGTAAGCTAGAGCTGGACAAAATTAATCTTAAACGTAGGAAAGTTGAGTTTTTAAAAGCTACAGAGTCCATAAAGAAACAGCATAAACAGCTAGTACAATATGAGAATGAAATCAAAGATTTGAGAGAGCAGCTTGAACCATATTTTTATTCACATTGGAAGAATTTTGAACCAAGTGGGGTGTATCATGTGACTGCATTTACTGTGAATAATAAGGAAAAGTTTACATACATATGTTGGGGTTCTAGGGGAAAAAGATAGCTTGAAACAGGTTTACTTTGTAAAAGGGTACCATAAAAAGGTTTTTCTCAATGCATACAAAGAAATAGAAGATCTTAAGAAAGTAGGCTATTTTGTGATCCCCTACAATGATGAAAAAGATATGATTTGCTTGCCAAGAGGAGAAACCATTTGTCTAATTACCATTAATGGTATGACAAGCTACAATGGTTACACATTTCCAAAAATACAAACAATTGAATTTTCGTCCGATGTGTGGAAAAACTTGGAAGACACTTCCTTTACACAGTCAGAAGTGGACCAATTCAACAGCATTACAATGCTGGAAATTAAAGGGGAAAGTAAAAGTAGGACAGTGCAAACGATTGGAAGAGTTAGCAGAAGGTACAGAGTTGGTCATTGTTGCAATTAGACAAGTATAGGCTAGAAATAAGAATCGGTATATTCTACAGTTTGAGAACCTAGAAGCATTGTATATCTAGAATTATTGGGTGGAGGAAGAATTTGAGAACTCTAATATAGATTTAAATTATAAAATTAGAATTAGGTTGAATGTTCTTAAGCATACCCCCCAGTAGAAATAAGGAAAGAGTTGTTTTTTTTTGTATTTAATATATTGCATTGTAACTGGAAAAATGTATTATTATATGTTGTATCAATAAATGGAGAAATTATTATGAATCTGTCTTTTGTGTTTTCCACAAATCCCTACAATCCTATCCTTATAAATTAGATTAACCTAAGACATATTTCTCTAAGTCACCTGTTGGGTGTTGACTGTTGGCTTATACTATATATGAATTAGTCACTCCAATTGTGCACCAAGTAAGCCATAAGGGACAAAAGTGGTACACCAAGATATCCAAAAGTGATACTAAGTGGGAGTTGAGTGTGCACTACTACACTGAGTGGAGCACTGAGTGTGCAGTAAGTGGGTGCAGTGGCTCAGTAAAAGAGCTCACAGTGAGTGCGAGCTTATCTTACAATTAGCTTGAATGCTTACATATTAGAGCTGCTAGAGCACTAGCAGGAGCACTAGGTCACTAGTGCTCCCCTAGTGCGCCAATAGTGCGCCTTTAGTACACCACTAGTGCGCCCCTAGTGCTCCCCTTCCCTGGGTAGTTAGGTCATGTTAGGTTAGTTTAGTTTTGGTTAGGTTAGGTCAGGTTGAGTTATGTTGGGTTAGGTTAGGTCATGTTAGGTTAGGTTAGGTTGGGTTAGGTTAGTTGGATTTAAAAGTGGCGCGCCACTGAGCTCTTTTACTGAGCCACTGCACCCACTTACTGCACACTCAGTGCTCCACTCAGTGTAGTAGTGCACACTCAACTCCCACTTAGTATCACTTTTGGATATCTTGGTGTACCACTTTTGTCCCTTATGGCTTACTTGGTGCACAATTGGAGTGACTAATTCATATATAGTATAAGCCAACAGTCAACACCCAACAGGTGACTTAGAGAAATATGTCTTAGGTTAATCTAATTTATAAGGATAGGATTGTAGGGATTTGTGGAAAACACAAAAGACAGATTCATAATAATTTCTCCATTTATTGATACAACATATAATAATACATTTTTCCAGTTACAATGCAATATATTAAATACAAAAAAAAACAACTCTTTCCTTATTTCTACTGGGGGGTATGCTTAAGAACATTCAACCTAATTCTAATTTTATAATTTAAATCTATATTAGAGTTCTCAAATTCTTCCTCCACCCAATAATTCTAGATATACAATGCTTCTAGGTTCTCAAACTGTAGAATATACCGATTCTTATTTCTAGCCTATACTTGTCTAATTGCAACAATGACCAACTCTGTACCTTCTGCTAACTCTTCCAATCGTTTGCACTGTCCTACTTTTACTTTCCCCTTTAATTTCCAGCATTGTAATGCTGTTGAATTGGTCCACTTCTGACTGTGTAAAGGAAGTGTCTTCCAAGTTTTTCCACACATCGGACGAAAATTCAATTGTTTGTATTTTTGGAAATGTGTAACCATTGTAGCTTGTCATACCATTAATGGTAATTAGACAAATGGTTTCTCCTCTTGGCAAGCAAATCATATCTTTTTCATCATTGTAGGGGATCACAAAATAGCCTACTTTCTTAAGATCTTCTATTTCTTTGTATGCATTGAGAAAAACCTTTTTATGGTACCCTTTTACAAAGTAAACCTGTTTCAAGCTATCTTTTTCCCCTAGAACCCCAACATATGTATGTAAACTTTTCCTTATTATTCACAGTAAATGCAGTCACATGATACACCCCACTTGGTTCAAAATTCTTCCAATGTGAATAAAAATATGGTTCAAGCTGCTCTCTCAAATCTTTGATTTCATTCTCATATTGTACTAGCTGTTTATGCTGTTTCTTTATGGACTCTGTAGCTTTTAAAAACTCAACTTTCCTACGTTTAAGATTAATTTTGTCCAGCTCTAGCTTACGCTTCCTAGCAGATAGCACTGTGATTGGAGACAAGGGATCTATTTCTTTAACAGGATAGGGAGCAAGCTTGGAGGTTATGTTTGTTCTTTTTCTTAAAACTTGAGGTATAAGATTACTGGTTTTAACAAGACCTAGCTCATCTAGGTTGACCTCTTTGGCAATAGGAGAGAAAGTGGTGGTTGACTTGGAGAAATATGTCTCACCACTCTTAATATAACACTTTTGTTTGAAACTTATATTATCCCCTGTTGTCTGTATCCTCGCAAATTTCTACATAATTAATTTTTTTTTTTTTTTTTTTTTTTTTTTTTTTTTTTTTTTTTTGTAGATTACGTCTTGGAGACTCCAGTTAAGGAGTATAAGACAAGTCAGATCAACAATATTATAAACTAGATAACATAATTACTTCAATAAGTTGAGGTGAGGCTTAATTTTGATGTGAAAGGAACTCTAGTACACTATAAAAAGCTTTATCAACTAAATATTTCTTCAATTGTTTTTTAAATATTTCTATATTTTCAAGACTCTTCAAAAACTGCGGTAGCTTGTTGTAGAATTTCCTACCAATATAACTAGGTTTTTGTTTGAATAAGCTACTATTGTGACTCACCAAGTGATAATCTCCTCGGCTTCTTGTATTATAATCATGTACATCAAAATTTTGGTTAATATCATTCGTTTTTACATATAAAGTAGCTTCATACACATATAAGCAGGGTACAGTTAGGAGACCAAGTCTCTTGAACAACGGCCTACATGAATCTAATCTATTTACTCTTTCTATACACCTAACCGCTTTCTTTTGGATCTTAAACACCCTATCAAGATTTTGTTTTGATGAATTACCCCATACTAAGATAGCATACCTAATATGTGACAGTAAGAGCCCATGGTAAGCTGTAAAAAGTAACTTTTTGTCATTCAATCTAGCGAGCTGTTGCAGGACAAATACCCCAGATGAAATTTTACTACATATTTTCTCAATGTATGGAGTCCAGGTCAATCGTCTATCCAACATAACTCCTAGAAATGCAATTTTTTCTTCCTGGTCTAATTTATTATCGTTTACAAACACGTTTATAGCCCTATCTTCATTTAAATTATGTTTGTTTTTGAATTGAAGGTATTGGCATTTTTGACTATTTATAGTTAATTTCAACTGATTTAAAAATTGGACAATGGACTGCACACCTATATGGGCACTTATTTCTAAATTATCTAGAATGGAATTGTTGAAAATGAGTGATGTATCATCAGCAAATAAGAGGGCTCTACCACTAATTAATTCTTTAGGTAAACGGTTGACATATAACAAAAAAAAGCAATGGACCTAGTATTGACCCCTGAGGCACTCCAGCTTGCACCTCTAATTTATTAGATTTATTCTTTACTATACTATTACCAACTGCTGTAGTTAGTTCTACACATTGTTTTCTCCCAATAAGATATGATTCAAACCATTTCAGTTCAACCCCATTTACACCTACATTTTGCAGTATTTCCAATAAAGTTCTATGATTAACACAATCAAATGCCTTTGACAGATCTAAGAAGATTGCAGTAGCTTTATCACCTGAATCTATTATATCTATTAGTTTTTCAACTAGAGAAATTATGGCTGTTTTTGTTGATCTCCCTTTCTGGAAGCCATGCTGTTCATCACAGATAAAGTTAGCTTCTTGAAGGTGCAGAAGTAACCTATTTAGAACTACTCTTTCAAAAATTTTACTTATTACATTTAAAATACTAATGGGCCTATAGTTTTCTACCTTTTCTCTATCACCATTTTTGAAGATTGGCAAGATCTTCCCCTCTTTTAAGTTATCTGGAAAAACATCTTGTTCTAATGAATGATTGATCAGATGAATCAAGGGGTCTAACAATTGATCTTTACATTCTTTCAGAATTTTACTGGATACCCCATCCATTCCTACAGTTTTTTTATTATTTAAACTATCAATGATATTTGACAACTCGTCTTGGTATACTGGGTGGAATTTTAATTTGTTCTGAATCCCCTCAGTATTCCTCATGTTTGCATCACTAATACCTGTATTAAGAGATTTTTGAAGATCCTTAGCAACCAGTTGATAATATCTGTTAAAGAAATTACAAATGTCTACACTATCATCAATATATTTGTTATTTTAGTTAATTATTCTGGGGACACTAGTATAAGCATCTACATGAGCTACTTGCCTATTTTTGTTTATTACATCCCACACTGCTGTGTTAAAGTACACACTATTATTCAAAATTTCAGCTGTTTTCTTACATTTCGCTCTTTTCACTTCTCTTGTATAATTTTTCTTTAGAGCTTTGTAATTATCTTCACTTAACATATTTCTAGATAGTTTGAATTCATCATATGCATCTTTAACCCTATTTCTTTCTGCAAGGATATCATCAGTTATCCACTCTTCAATCTTGTCTAATTTGTTCTTTACAGGGACTTTTTTAACTGGACAACTCATAGTAATATGAAACCTTAAAATATTAATGAAACTATCATATTTGTCATTTAAACTATTGCTATTGTAAACCCTACTCCAGTTTTCTTGTAGCAGATTCTGCTTCAAACAATCGATATTCCCCTGTTCACATTGTTGAATTTCTTTCATTACTCTACTCTTTTTAATTGATTTATGACCTTGCAACCCCACCTCTAAGATTTGATAGTCATGATCAGATAGTTCCGAGCCGCCTAATCTTGTTTTAGAGTAATCTATATTAGTAAGGATGTTATCAATTATTGTTTGTGATGTTCTTGTGACTCTGGTATATTCATGAACTTTTATTTCCAAGTTATTCATGCATATAATATCCTTTAAATCTTCTGTCATTTTATTCTGTGTTGCAAAGTCTGTATTGAAATCTCCCGCTACAATAACGTTTGTAAAACGAGTAGTAGTAATCTCTAAAAGCCTATTGAATAGTTCACAAAAATTGTTCCATTCCCCATTTGGTGACCTGTAAATACCTAACACCGCTACTTCGAAATTATTGTCGATTTTTACTCTCAAACCAGTAACTTCTAAATCCATTTCCACAGCAAATTTCTCTACATATTCTAAATTAAATGTTTGCATATTCTTAGCATTTTTAGTGAAGATAGCTACTCCCCCACTTCGATGAGATGTCCTGCAATACGACGTTTTCAATGAATAGTTTGGAATATTAAGTTGTGACAATTCATCTTCTTTTAAACCATGCTCTGTGAAAATAGCTATATCAGGAGCCTCTTCTTTAAAAAAATATTTCGATTCTATCTATTTTGTTACGAATGTATTGAATATTCTGATGGAACACAGTGAGTACCGGTACTTCCCTATCATCCCTTATTACGTTATCGTTGCTTTTGCATATTGAAGTACATCTACTTAATCTCTTAGAACCTTGGGAGCCCATCAGATTGTTACAAGAGTTCCTTCCACTAATGCTATCCTGATTTCCTAATCGATTAACGTCCTTTAATACAATTGAAGATATGAATTTATCATCTGAAACTAGTTTCCCTTCCCGGTTTTGAGCCACTTTACTAAAAAAGGTTCGTTAGATGATTGTTTAGTAGAATTATTGACAGTAGATTGCAAACGACTTTCAATCAGCTCTGCCAGCCTATTACAAAATATTACTTTGCCAGATTGATTTAGATGTAGACCATGATTAGTGAAGTTATGTTTTTTCAGCCTTTCATTTAGAAAACAAATCCCCAACTGCTTAGAATTCTTATTTTTTAGGCTGTTGATTGTATTATGAATTGATTTATTTGTTGACTTAATGGCTTCATTTAGCTCTGGCCTATCAAACCTATACGGAATTGTACTTATTATTACATTAGTTTTTTGGCTGAGTGGCACAATCTCTTTAATTTTTTCATTTATTTCAGGAAGATGTTTTAGATTAGGTTCATTTATATTGTTTGAGCCACCCAGTACTATTAGA